>JAECUM010046491.1:0-11657 GCA_016617855.1 Megalonaias nervosa | reverse complement strand
TGTTATGTATGAATTACGCATTTATCAATTCGAATCTTCTGCCTATCATCTGAGAGCCAAGGGGCTTTAGAAAGATTTAATCAGACTTTGAAGAATATGATTCGGTCATATTGCTTTGATACGGGTAAAGATGGGGATGAAGGCATTCATTTACTTTTGTTTGCTGTTAGGGAGTCAGTTCAAGAATCTTTAGGATTCAGTCCCTTTGAACTTGTTTTCCGACACACTGTGCGTGGACCATTGATGTTGTTGAAAGAGAAACTTCTTCGTAATGAAGATAGTGAACTTAATCTTCTTGATTATGTTCTAATTTTAAGTATAAGTTGTCAAAGGCTTGTGAGGTCGCAAGAGCGAATTTGCACTCTACTCAGTCAAAAATGAAATTAAGGTATGATAAAAACTCAAAGGAAAGGAGTTTTCAGCCTGGTGATAGAGTTCTGGCTCTCTTCCCCATTCCACAAAATCCCCTTCAGGCCAAATATTATGGTCCGTACACGGTTGAAAAGAAAGTAAATGATTTAAATTACATCATAAATACTCCTGGGAAGCGAAAACAAAAACAATTTTGCCACATGAACATGTTAAATGAGTATATTGATAGAGATAGCCAGGTAAATCATGCAATTAATTTAGTTGTACTTGTCCCACTCACTGAGGATTTAAGTGAAGGAATTCAATCAGATTCTGCTGATTTTGGAGAGACAAATCTTCGGAATTCGGAAATTATGAATAATCTGGACCAGAAACTTTCACATTTGCAACAGCAAGAAAGGAATGAACTTAGACGGTTATTATTTGAATATGAACACTTATTTCCAGATGTTCCTACGAGGACAAACAAAATTTTTCCTGACGTTGAAATTGTGAATTCCAAACTTGTGAAACAACACCCATACAGGATGAACCCTCTCAAACAGGAATACTTGAAAATGGAAATTCAGTATTTGCTGAAGAATGATTTTATAGAGCCCAGTAAAAGTGACTGGAGTTCACCATGTATACTTGTTCCGAAACCAGATAAAACTTTCCGTATGTGCACTGATTATAGGAAGGTGAACAGTGTGACTAAAACAGATTCATTTCCATTACCAAGAGTCGATGACTGCATTGATAAAATTGGAAATGCCAAGTATGTCACCAAATTTGACCTTCTGAAAGGATTGTGGCAAATTCCACTTACGGAAAGGGCAAAGGAAATTTCGGCATTCGTGACTCCAGATGGACTCGATCAATATAAAGCAATGCCGTTCGGGATGAAGGGTTCTCCAAGTACCTTTCAATGTTTGATGAATATGATTACCTCTGGTCTAGATAATTGTGATGCTTACATTGATAATGTCATCATCTATAACGACACCTGGAAAGAACATCTAGCAACAATTCGGAAATTCTTTGACAGACTCACTGATGCCAGTTTGACAGTCAATTTATCTAAAAGTGATTTCTGCCGTGCATGTATAACATTTCTAGGACATATTGTGGAACATAGACAAGTTAAACATATAGATGCTAAGGTCAAGGCTGTCTCTGATTTCCCTGTGCCTGTCAGTAAAAAGCAACTGATGCGATTTTTGGGTATGGCTGGATACTATCGGAAATTTTGATCCAATTTTTCTAATGTTGCTGAACCCCTGACAAATTTATTGAGCAAGAAAAATAAGTTTCTTTGGACTGAAAAATGTCAGGAGGCTTTTGACAACTTAAAGGCCATACTTAAAGTTGCACCAGTTCTTACAGCTCCAAATTTCAATCAATCTTTTAAACTGTCTGTTTTTGCAAATGATGTTGGGGTTGGATCAGTTTTGATTCAAGAAGATAGAAACAGTGTTGATCATCCAGTGTTCTATTTTTCGAAGAAATTAAATAAGCACCAAAGAAATTACTCAACAATCAAGAAGGAATGTTTGGCTTTAATTTTGGCATTACAATATTTTGAAGTTTACCTTAGTTCAGCTCCTTCTCCTGTTGTTGTGTTTAGTGATCACAACCCCCTTACTTTCATCGACAAGATGAAAAATAAAAATCAAAGATTTTTATGGTGGAGTTTGTTGTTACAGGAATATAATCTTGACATCAGGCACATCAAGGGAGAAGACAATTTAATTGCATATGCACTTTCCCGTGTATAGAAATATTATTTCATGTACCCTTTGCATAATTCATAAGAGTTCTTCTTATGTAATTTTCTTTTACCTCATGTATAATTCCCATGTGGTAAAAAGAAAGCTTTATTATATAAATCTTTTTTTTTCTTTATGGGGGAAGTGTTACGTATATGTAATTTAATTACTTGTGTGTTAGTTTTAAGTTCTTTTTTTATTTTATTTTATGATAACATTATTCACTGGAATTGACATTTTTCTTTTAGAAAATTCAGTTCAGTTCATTTAGCCTGATTTAAACGCAGTAGTGTTGCCACAATGTATTTTTAGCTGACCTAGTTCCTGACCTTGATTCAGAATTTGTAAACACAGAGTGAAAATCATTGGTCGTAATCAAGGTCATTCTTGGCTTGCGTCAGCTCTGTTGTAAACAACCTTTTTTAATTTTTTTTATATTATTGAATCTTATAGTAATATTCGTTCAGTACAATCGAACCTGTAAATAGCACAATTGCCATATTATTTTATTGCACTGTTCGGGCTGGGTGACCACGTGACCCATCACGTGGGTCGGAAATTGCGTTTTGAGTTGAGTTTCATACTCATGTCTCAGTGATTTTAATTCAGTCGTAGTTTACACCTTCAGAGCTCAATGTGTTTTTCTTGTTGATGCCAGTTTGATTTAAACTTCTTCAATATTTTGGATTTAATAATTTATATTCCCTGGAAAATATCAGTGCTCATAAAAATTCTTGGACAATGACATTTAGTGGAAATTAATCGGAATTCTAAAGCCGGAATTATATTATTGATGACTCAACAAGGAACTGTTGATACATCAGCACAAAACTGGTTATAGAGGACGTCATCGCCTTCCATCTTAGAACTTCATCGAGATTCGAGCTTGGATTCAATTAGAACTTTTTAGTGATAGGACTTATATTTTTAAATTTCAGGAATAGTTTTTGGATTAGATTCATAAATCGTAAGTCCTTTTTCATATTTTTACCTTGTTTTCTAGGGAAATAAATTATTTTTGTTAATTTTACAAAGCTTGTTAGCTTCACTCTTTTCTTTGTTACTTTTGTACGAGCCTACACGTAACAATATATATATATATATAGCATGTACGCTGTATCAATGATACACCACGAGATGTAGAAATTTCTCATGAAAAGGAAACGAAGCTTGTTGAGATTAATTATAATGAAATTTTTTTACAGCCAGTGGTATATCATTGATACAGCGTACATACTATACATATATTTTATTTATATGACATAAAATACACATATTTGCCCTTTGAACGGAGTTATGATATGCTGCAGGCAACTGTGTATTGACCGATTGAATGAACTCCTCACATCCCTGCGAGTATGTCCTCTACAAAATTTAGTTGCATGCATTTTCTTGTTCGCAATCATGTATGCAAATTGATAAGTTGATTGTTTTCTTTTTGAGTTTCTATATTTTTTTCACATTTATTAAATCAATATAAAACACACTTTTGATTTAAACATGAAAGCAGGTTTTAATGAAGAAAGTAGTGCACCACAAACACGGTTAGCTTTTTGTACACTGAACATGAACTCTCAGGCATTCACTTTCTGGCGCATGGAAATTAGCGTGGAATAGAAACTAAGCGAAATGACGAACCAGCAAGAGGTAATTAAAACATTTAAATATATTTACAGTTGATCTAAGTCATTACTCTGCTTAATTAACATTTCTAAAGACTATAAAATTCTCTCTCTGTCTCTCTGTCTCTCTCTCTTTCTCTCTCTGTTCCTTGGATGGTTTGACTTAACTTTACCATCATTCATAGGTCCATATACATCGTCGTATGACACAAGCGAAAATCCCCAACACTCTTATTTTCGTGGATTTTCGCCCGTATCTAGCTACGATAATCCAGAGAGAGAGAGAGAGAGAGAGAGAGAGAGAGAGAGAGAGGTTTGAAAACAACTACAACAAAAACGTTACAGTATGTGTACTTCGTAACCGAATAATTTAAATTACAGTATCGACAGGCTATTGGAACTATGTATCATTGATATTATGAACACTGTAAAGAGATCCCAAGGAAAGTGTAAACATACGGTTACGACGAACCATATTCTTGTTGGTTACTTGGTGCAAGTTCACTTTTAACGTTTTCGTCCAGCGCAATTTGTTTTTCTCTCTCGCTGCAGATGTTTGCAGTTTTTTTCCCTTACGCACGAGAGGGAGAGGGGAACGGAAAAAATAAAGGATTCCGATGAAATTGTGTACCATTTTAATTTCATTTCGAAAACAGGAACTATTAATACCTGTTATCATTATTTTCATATTTCATTTATGACTAATGAATAGAAATTCATAATTGATCTATATGCCTGCAGTTGAAAGAACGTTTATATATTCGCATTATTGCGCCATGGGCGGATCACAATTTGATATACCAATAGTATTAGTATATCAGTTTGCTTTATACCAACACTTTAAAAGCAATGTTATTTTTAATATAGAATATATGTATAGTATGTACGCTGTATCAATGATATACAACGAGATGTGTAAATTTTTCATTAAAAGGAAACGAAGCTTGCTGAGTTTCCTTTTAATGAAAAATTTATACAACGAGTGGTATATCATTGATACAGCGTACATACTGTACATATATTTTATTTATATCACATACAAATACATATATTTGACCTTTGAACGGAGTTCAGATTTACTACAGGCAGCCGTGTATTGACCTAGTGAATGAACTCCTCACATCCCCGAGTGTGTCCGCTGCAAAATGTAGTTCTCTGCCGTAGTGGCTATTTACAATCACCTCTGCATATTGATAAGTTGATTGTTTTCTTTTCTTGGTTTCTATTTTTCTCCACATTGATTAAATCAATATAATACACAATTATGATTTAAACATGAAAGATGGTTGTAATGATAAAAGTAGAGCAGTAGCAACACATGGATAGCTACACCATTCAAATACCGGCGCATGGAGATTAATGTGGAATAGAAACTAAGCCTACTGACGAACCAACAAGAGGTAATTTAAATATTTTAATATATTTACAGTTGATCTAAGTCATTATTCTGCTTTAGCAACAGTACAACCGACCCACAAACTCTCTCTCTCTCTCTCTCTCTCTCTCTCTCTCTCTCGTCGGTTTGACTTTAAAACTCTGTCTCTGTCTGTCTGTCTGTCTCTCTCTTTCTCTCATGCTTTGGTCGGTTTGACTTAACTTTTACCATCATTCATAAGTCCAGAGATATTGTCGGAAAATCCTCTACGTTCGCCATTTCATAGATTTTAGCCCGTATCCTGCTACGATGGTCAAGAGAGAGAGAGAGAGAGAGAGAGAGAGCTTTGGACATTTTCATATTTAAATATGCTGGGGGGGGGGGAGAGAGAGAACAGAAAGCAGAAATAATTGTGATGAAAATGTGTACCATATTAAATTAATTTAGAAAACGGGGATTATTAATATTTTTCATCATTATTTTTCATACGTCACTAGTGACTAATTTGTGGAAATTGATCATTGATCTAGAATCAACTGCAGACGCTCGCGAGAATGTTTATATATGCGTATTATTGCGCCATGGGCGAATCACAATTTGATATACCAATAGTATTGGTATATCAAATTGCTTTATACCAACACTTTAAATGCATGTTATTTGTTAATGTATGTGGTATAAATATAGAATATATGTATAGTATGTACGCTGTATCAATGATATACCACGAGATGTATAAATTTTTCATTAAAAGGAAACGAAGCTTGCTGAGTTTCCTTTTAATAAAAAATTTATACAAAGAATGGTATATCATTGATACAGCGTACATACTGTACATATATTTTATTTATATCACATACAAATACATATATTTGCCCTTTGAACGGAGTTCAGATTTACTACAAGCAGCTGTGTATTGACCTAGTGAATGAACTCCTCATATCCCCAAGTGGGTCCGCTACAAAATGTAGTTCTATGCATTTAATGGCTATTTACAATCACCTCTGCATATTGATAAGTTGATTGTTTTCTCTTCTTGGTTTCTATTTTTCTCCACATTGATTATATCAATATAATACACACTTATGATTTAAACATGAAAGATGGTTTTAATGATAAAAGTACAGTAGAGCACTATTTACACTGGGATAACTACGTCGTTCACATGAATGCCATTCACATACCGGCGCATGGAAATTAATGTGGAATAGAAACTAAGCCAACTGACGAACCAACAAGAGGTAATTAAAATATTTTAATATATTTACAGTTGATCTAAGTCATTATTCTGCTTTAGCAACAGTACAACCGACCATAACCTCTCTCTCTCTCTCTCTGGTCGGTTTGACTTAACTTTTACCATCATTCATAAGTCCAGAGATATCGTGGGATGACACAAAATAGAATCTTCTACGTTCGTCAATTTATAGATTTTAGCCCGTATCTTGCTACTATGGTCAAGAGAGAGAGAGAGAGAGAGAGAGAGAGAGAGAGAGAGAGAGAGAGGCAGGCCTTTGGACATTTTCATATTTAAATAATAATAATCGATTTTTTAGAACATTGTGGTATGTTTAAGAAAAACAAACAAAAAAATCCATAACATTAAATATATCACAGTATGTGTACCACGTAACCGAGGAATTTACTGGTTTGCAACATTGTATCATTGATAAACATTGTAGATAAATCCCAGGGAAAGTGCACACGTATCTTGTAGGTTACTTGGTGTAATTTCTATTTCAAGGTTTTAATCCAGCCCAACTTCCTTTCCTCTCTCATTCCACATTTCTGCGCAGTTTGTCCGTTATGCATGAGAGGGGAGGGGAGAACAGAAAGCAGAATGGATTGTGATGAAAATGTGTACCATATTGAATTAATTTATAAACGGGGATTATTAATACTTTTCAATGTTATTCTTCATACGTCACTAGTGACTAATTTGTGGAAATTGATCATTGATATATATATATATATATATATATATATATATATATATATATATATATATATATATAATCGCACAGTACAAAAAAAAACTTAATATTTTAACGAGTGACGTTAAAATATATCGTTTCTGATATCAGAAGGTGAAATATATCCGGTGTTTAAGTAGGAATTTTGTTGTTGTTTTTATTTACCAGTTTTCCATCAGAACCTAAGCTAAGGAGATTAAATTCACCCACAACATCCCACCCCCTTTTCGTAAATTAGTCTCAGTTTCAAAAGCTGATCAGTGACTTAAGAGAGCGGTAGGACTGTGTTGACCTGATTTGTTTCAGTAAATTTCTTTCTTTCTTGACAGTTCTGAAAACTATGTAACAAGACCAGTCCAGCAATACATCACTGCCGGGTTATCGTTGTTGTTTAGAAAAAGGGGGAACATTACTTCCGAGAGACGCGAACGGCATCGAGTCAAATTTCCTCAGCAAAATTTAGAAATTCTATATCTGAAATGTAGTTTCTATTTATTTGTTCCGGCTCACAAAGTGCTCGTTTTTGTTACAGCAAGTATAACATCTGTATGCGCACAAAACCAAGCACCGCATATCGTGTTGGGAAATCTGCTATTTTCACGTGTGAGGGATATATTTATCACACATGAAAACATATGAAAGAAAACAATGTGAAAATTATTTCGCAGATAATTTTCTATATTTGTCACTTAAGCATGTAATAAAAGGCACAATTGAAACACAATAAGTTTTCTAATGGTGTGCGCTTGATGAGAGTGTATTCTCCATGGTTACGTTTTGTACGCGATAGTCGCATTACTACATATCTACCAACACATCTAGTCACGCGGGGTGGAACTCACACCCGTGAACTTATATATCGTTAACACAAGGATTGGGACTGTGGGATGGTCGAAAAGTACGTGAGATTTATCCTCACTGCTACATAACTACATACTTATAAGCAAGTAGAGAATGTATGTATGTATGTATGTATGTATGTATGTATGTATATATATATATATATATATATATATATATATATATATATATATATATATATAAATAACGTCAGCACTGGGCAAGTCGCTATATATAGCCTCTCCCTACACACGATACTTGTATTTTTTTACAGTAAGATGGTAACCTACTACAGAAATAGATAGCAGAATGCAAAATCATTAACATTAAACTTGAAACATTTTGGTTTATGAGTTCACCAAGAGTAGTTCCATTGTATATTTTATCTTACACATCAATTTTTATAAACTTAATAATAATAATAATAATAATAATAATAATAATAATAATAATAAGAACAACAATAATAATACCGAATGCAGATGTTCTTTGGCCGTCCCCGTTTTCCAACTAATACTGCGAGTTTATTACTAGCTGTACAAGAATTTTTTCCGGTTATTAGTACCGTTACGTAGACTTGACAATGATAGTTTTTTGGTTGGCTAACTGCAGACTACGAATGTCGAGATACAGTGCCGGATTAAACCCTGTGGAGGCCCCTAGACAGTCGAAATCTCGGGGGCCCTCCTCGCAAATTAATACGTCAAGGTCAGATCAATTCAATATTATTGATGCGTTATCGCGAGGCCCCTAGGCCGGAGCCTACTCTGCCTATTTGGTAATCCGGCACTGTCGAGGTAAGTAGTATAATGTCTTTGCTTGCCTTTCTTTACAAGGGCTCGTCTTTTATGAGCACTTTGGGTAAGTGCGATTCATGGCACTTGAACTTAGGGACCGACGATTTAAATTTTTCCGAGGGGGAGGAGTGGGGCTGGGATTCCTGATATTGTTTTGAGAACAAAAATTCCGGCCATCAGATACCTTCATAAATATGTTCTTGCTCTGATTTATAGGGGGGAAAAAAAACTATTATGTCCAATATATCACTTATAAACTTAATCATTTTGAAGGATAAAGAAATTTGTGGCTCTAAAGAAATCCCAAAACACACACACGCAAACTCACCAACACCACAACCACTACCCGGCGAAGATTAAATAGTCGGTGCCGTAAAGGACGAGACCACACTACCAAAGGGTGGAGATTGTACCCTTCTTTCAGTCTGAAAATGGCTTTCGTCGAGAAAAAACATCCCATCGTGATATGATTGGCTGTTATAATACGAAACTATCTGACACTGTGATTGACAGGCGAAGCTTCACACATAATTGACCACCTATCAATGTCAAGTGTGACCCGTCACCCGAGGGTGACATTTGTCAATCACCTGTTGCATAACTGATATTCCAATGGACCGCTAACCAGTTCGATCGCAAGCCAGATGTGAATCGTTGGGTGGCACGAGAAAAACCAAGCTGGGCAAATATGGAGAATTTACTAAATTTAATATGTACACATTCAATTATTTATACATTTGGCGTTTTTCGTTTAATTCTCATAATATACTGGTGGATCTTGTTTCAATTACATGTAAATTTTTCGGAAGGATAAACACGGGTTTTTGAAGAAATATATGCGCAAATGAGTAGGTGGAGTATTTCCCATTTTCCAAGAGATCAGTTGCCAAAAGGAGTAGACTAATTAGCTCACAGCTCAGTACACAATTATATGCATCAAAGCGTGTTTTCTTATTCAGTATACCACAAGATGAACCAAGGTGTGATTCTTATGCAGTACACCACTAGATGAACCAAAGCGTGTTTTCTTACTCAGTATACCACTGGATGAACCAAAGCGTGTTTTCTTATGCAGTACACAACTAGATGAACCCTAAACGCGTTATTTTTTTATTTATTGATTTATTTTTATTTTTTATTTTTTTTTAACATTAGTACACAACTAGATGAACCAAAGCGTGTTTTCTTATGTAGTACACCACTAGATGAAACAAAATATGTTTTCTTATGCAGTACACCACTAGATGAACCAAAGCGTGTTTTCTTACTCAGTACACCATTGGATGAACCAAAGCGTGTTTTCTTATGCAGTACACAACTAGATGAACCCTAAACGCGTTATTTTTTATTTATTTATTTATTTTTTTTTAAATTTTTTAAATTTTTTTTTAAACATTAGTACACAACTAGATGAACCAAAGCGTGCTTTCTTATGTAGTACACCACTAGATGAACCAAAGCGTGTTTTCTTATGCAGTACACAACTAGATGAACCAAAGCGTGTTTTCTTATGCAGTACACAACTAGATGAACCAAAGCGTGTTTTCTTATGTAGTACACCACTAGATGAACCAAAGCGTGTTTTCTTACTCAGTACACCACTGGATGAACCAAAGCGTGTTTTCTTATGCAGTACACAACTAGATGAACCCTAAACGCGTTATTTTTTTAAATTTTTTTTTAACATTAGTACACAACTAGATGAACCAAAGCGTGTTTTCTTATGTAGTACAGCACTAGATGAAACAAAATATGTTTTCTTATGTAGTACACCACTAGATGAAACAAAATATGTTTTCTTACTCAGTACACCACTGGATGAACCAAAGCGTGTTTTCTTATGCAGTACACAACTAGATGAACCCTAAACGCGTTATTTTTTATTTATTTATTTTTTTTTTTTTAAATTTTTTAAATTTTTTTTTAAACATTAGTACACAACTAGATGAACCAAAGCGTGCTTTCTTATGTAGTACACCACTAGATGAAACAAAATATGTTTTCTTATGCAGTACACCACTAGATGAACCAAAGCGTGTTTTCTTATGCAGTACACAACTAGATGAACCAAAGCGTGTTTTCTTATGTAGTACACTACTAGATGAACCAAAGCGTGTTTTCTTACTCAGTACACCACTGGATGAACCAAAGCGTGTTTTCTTACTCAGTACACCACTAGATGAACCAAAGCGTGTTTTCTTATGCAGTACACAACTAGATGAACCAAAGCGTGTTTTCTTATGCAGTACACAACTAGATGAACCAAAGCGTGTTTTCTTATGTAGTACACCACTAGATGAAACAAAATATGTTTTCTTATGCAGTACACCACTAGATGAACCAAAGCGTGTTTTCTTACTCAGTACACCACTAGATGAACCAAAGCGTGTTTTCTTATGCAGTACACAACTAGATGAACCAAAGCGTGTTTTCTTATGCAGTACACCACTAGATGAACCAAAGCGTGTTTTCTTACTCAGTACACCACTGGATGAACCAAAGCGTGTTTTCTTATGCAGTACACAACTAGATGAACCCTAAACGCGTTATTTTTTTAAATTTTTTTTTAACATTAGTACACAACTAGATGAACCAAAGCGTGTTTTCTTATGTAGTACAGCACTAGATGAAACAAAATATGTTTTCTTATGCAGTACACCACTAGATGAACCAAAGCGTGTTTTCTTACTCAGTACACCCCTACGTGAACCAAAGCGTGTTTTCTTATGCAGTACACAACTAGATCAACTAGATGAACCCTAAACGCGCTTT
Source organism: Megalonaias nervosa (assembly GCA_016617855.1). Taxonomy (NCBI): domain Eukaryota; kingdom Metazoa; phylum Mollusca; class Bivalvia; order Unionida; family Unionidae; genus Megalonaias; species Megalonaias nervosa. Next base: position 158 of record JAECUM010046491.1, on the reverse strand, counting down.
TTTTTAAAAAAATTAGTTCACCACTAGATGAATCAAAGCGTGTTTTGGTACTCAGTATATCACTAGATGAACCAAAGCGTGTTTTCTTATTCAGTTCACCACTAGATGAACCCAAGCGTGTTTTCTTATTATACCTTGTTTGATTGATACAGTTATGT
>JAECUM010046490.1:0-16913 GCA_016617855.1 Megalonaias nervosa | reverse complement strand
TTTTAAATTTTTGGACTCAAGCTTTCTTAAACATGTACTTGGTTACAATTTAAACAACTGATCACCTCAGCATTGTAATAAACCAAAATATTCATTCATATTTTGGGGACCTCAATTTCTCAAAGGTAAGGTCAGGGAAATTCTTACTGGAAAAGGAGAAGCACACAAGATTTAGCATCTAAAATTATTGACATCTCCCTTAAATATGAAATTATTTTGCTAATGTTAATTAATTTTTAAAAATTATTTATAGGTGTTATTATCAGGGTGGATTGGGTTTATATTAAAACCATTCGCAGCAAATATTTAAAGTATCTTCATTCTTTATTTTCATTGTTTTAGAATTCAGTTTGAAAAATACACGCCATGGTAACTTTGGAAACAAAAAGCGCACAGACTGTGCAAATTCCAATAAATATATGAATTATTAAAATATTGCTTCAACGAGGTGTTATTGTATTTTAAATATTCAATCAATTGCACCAGACATGCACTTGTATTGTACCTACATCCTCACCTGAACGAGAGAAGCGATTAGCTAAAACAAAAGTTGATGCAGTGTTGAGTCCCAAATTGAGCATCAAATGCTTCCAATTCATCTGCAAAGATTGCAAATTATGATAAGAAGTAAAACTGGTAAACGAAATACTTGATAATGCTATATATTTAAATAATTGACACAATGTATTAAAAACGTTTGGATGATTGGAAATGCAGTTACTTTAAATAGTAACACTAGAGCCAGAAGTATGAGGGTGCAATCAGTAGGTGTTAGTAACTATGTCAGCCGTTCGATACTTGTCAATAAAGATCGGCATGATTCAAAGTTAACTCTTGGAAATGTTGACTATCGACAAAAAAGTTTATAAAAATTATTAATTTGAACCTTATGTCAAAATAAAGGACGATGTGCAATTATAAATAAGCTAAACAGTACTAGTGTTCATGACCGTGCAGATATAAGAAGCCTGTATTTACAACTTGAGATACGGGTCACTAATAAGAATACTCGTTACCTATAAAGCATTAGCTGTTCATTCGATTGAGAATGTGTACAGTTAGGACTATCGTTGTTAGCATGTAAATATGAAAGTCATGAACTTTAATTCATGGAATTTCTTAAGTGGAGCAGTCCGTAATGGATACCACCACAACAGTATGTATACGATTTTCATAGTCTATATTTTTCTTTAAACAAACTTAAAGATTGCAATAGAAAACTGTTGTATTGAAATAAGTAAAAAGTAGTTCATTACCTATGAAGGCTTTAGTGTTTATTTATCTTTCAAACAATCGAACATGCTCAGCGGGAAAATGAGCAGATAGACTTTGCAATTATTTTAATCTCATTGACTACATATGTCTCCTGCACTATCCGCCATTCGATTTATTCAAAATATACCCACACGGTCCGTTTGGGTTCTTGGAATGAATAAAAGCTATCTGTCTCTGTCTCTGTGTCTGAATCTATCTCTCTCTCTCACCGTCTCTCTCTTTCTCTCTCTCTATCATACGTTACCGAAGGTAACAATGGAGGCAAAATATATTTGTACGTTCAGATATATATATATATATATATATATATATATATATATATATATATATATATATATATATATACATATATATATATATATATATATATATATGCAATACTGACAACGAACAGTGCAAAACTAGTATTTAACTAGCCTGAGCGCTTTCGACTCATAATGAGTCTTTTTCAAAGGCAAATACAAAACATAGAAAAGACAAACAAATAAAAGTGGAACCATGCCAAAAGTATTATTTTGATATCTTTATGGAATAATTTGACTACGTTCCGTGAAAGAACACTTCCTAGTGAGTTCATGTTTGAAAAGGGAATGTTGGAAATAATTCGGCCAGTGATAGGTTACCTCGGCCGAGTAACCCGTAACGACCTTTGTGATAGCATGTGAAGAGCTCATGCCGTGATTTCGTAAACAGCATGTATGCAATGTCTCGAGAGTGTTCCGACTGCATGTCCTTCTGTGTTCCTGGACATAGCACACAAGCGTAAAAATTCATGTTAGGTCATACGTCCGAATACTCAATGAGATATCTTTTATTTCAAATCTCAGCGTAGATGTTCTTTATAGACACCGCGATGAAGGCAGCACTATCGTCTTGCTTGCTAAGTTTTATCTTGGCCATTATCAATGGCCAGTATGTCAAGCTAGTTTTGCCTGTCAGAACAATAATAGTGAAAAAACAAAAACAAAGGCCTATCCATTACTATTCTTTTCCAAGGGGACATGTATCAACGAGGAAGCCATTAGTACAGGATCTTATACTTGAACATTTTTTGAAACTGTTGCCCTGAAAGAGATTGAATAATGACGAGACATGTGCGTTTCATCGCTGAGAGAGAGAGAGAGAGAGAGAGAGAGAGAGAGAGAGAGAGAGAGAGAGAGAGCATAAGTTGAAAAGATTTTATGCGATTTCAAGGAATGTAAATCTGACAGAATATTGTATAGCTGTAATGCAGAAACTGTTTACTTTTATACACATGTCAGCAGGAAACAGTCAATGCTTTACACTTTTAAAGGAGTCTTCAAAGTAGAGAATATGCATTATGATCACATTTTCAAAAGTGAAATCACATGATGTAGAATGAAAGGAAAGTATACACATTCATAATATTTTAACTAATGTGCATATCAATGCGTTGTTTTAAAAACCAGTTAAGCATAAAATGAGTTGGTATCATGCGAACTACAGCCTTGAAGCATGGCAAGAAAGTAAAGCCTGTTTGTAATGAGTGCCCATTAGAGGAGGTAAATTATGGTGAGCTATGAGCCGAATGCCACATTATTCATGTATTACCACTCTCTATTTAAGACAGTCTGGTCGAAAAATGTATTCTGTCATTAATGCACGGTTTGCTATGTTCACCGATCTTAAATAACGAAAAGTTGTGAATGCGTCTAATTAAGGAATATACATTTTTGTAATTATCATCGTGCCAAGTAGATGAATGACTACAGAACATACTAATCAAACAATCACCTCGACCGTATTAAAATTTATTATCACCTAAAGAGATATGCATTAAACTCGCAATGTGTAGATCACTTATATCCTTTAAGAACTAAATTTGGTTTCGACACAAAAAAGTAATATAAAGTATTAAAAGCAATATATCTAGCAAACACTTTAAAGTAAAACTGAAATCTAGGCCTTGTACAATTTTCAAAATGTTTTGCAAGTTGACTTTTTCTGTCACCTGAGATTTATATACTCGTTATCTCTGGTTTCTTTTCAACATTGTCATCATTTCAAAACAGGCATTGCCTACAACGACAGTAACTGGAAATATGTTCAAGCTGTCTAGGCATAGAGTATTTTCAAAGGTAGGCATATAACATCTTGGTATAAAGTATTTTCAATGATAATTATAGATTTTCTTTCAAGAAATTTGATAGTACGTGCAATACCTGGACCAAAAAAGCTTAAATAATACACTGCCTCTGTGGTGACTCGTATTTTCTGAATGTTTCTAAAACCTGACGGAGATGAATAAAGGAAATATTTTTCCTGGAGTTTTCTTTCAATTCTTTTGTTTCCTCTTCGCCATATATGTTAATAATATGATGTCATTTATTTGTCGAGTCATAACTGCATGCCCAGCTAGGTGGTATAGAACGCATCAATACGGAATTCTAGTTCAAATAGATGCATGATGAGAGTTTCAATACCATTATTTATATATCTTTTTACCTTTTATAATAATTTTATTATGATGGAAAAAACTATTTGTTTAAATCATAAAAAGCTAGTTGTTTTCAATAGTACTTAGTTACAGAAGTCATTATGGAAAGTACATAAAATCAAATAAGAGATATGGAGGATTGAACAACACGCATAAGCTCATTTCACGTTCTCTCCTCATTAACAATATTTACTTTTATAATGTGAATGATGTAATTAATGAAGCCATGATATTGCAAACACTGAAACATGATAATAAATAAAAACGGAAAATTATACATACAATATTGATAATATGTCCGTCAGCAACTAATAAATGTTTGCAACAGAAACATTTTACTGCATACTTGCAAATCAACAAATTTGAAAGACATAAATTATAAAGATGTTGGTATCGATGGAGTAGTTGGGAGGTGGTAGATAAAGGATTTTTAACTTCAGCTCGGGTGGTATATATTTGTAAACAACAAAAACGTACCAGAGAGTTTAAAGCTAAGGCATAAAGATCAGGCGAATCTCTTAGTTGTAATGATGTATTTATGGACCGCCTTGAAGATCTCGTCGTTGACATCAACCGATTGCAAGTGTTTAGCCGTTAATAGCTGAATTATATTTGTAATATGGGGCAATATTCCTATCATTTGGTTTCCGAGAGTAACCCATTTTGTACAGACCAGGAAAAAATGCTTAGCCGTTTCTGGTTCACAGCATGAATATCTATTTCTAGATGACAGCTAATTTTAGTAAAGATCGTCATTTAATTAACTACAACCAAATAAAAGCTCTCTCTCTCTCTCTCTCTCTCTCTCTCTCTCTCTCTCTCTGTAATTTGTGATGTTCTTTCTTCTCGGTAGTAATCGATCGGAACGTTACTAGATTCATATTTACGTGTGATTTAAAAGAGTACAGCGAAGGGTTGAGACACCATTCTGCAACAGACTTTTGGTAAAAATTAACTTTGCTATACATTTTTCCTGGCGAGGAGTGTTTGAAAGTTTGGTCCATCACGGAGTTGTCTACTACTCACCTGCTTGATATTTGGAGAGATCAAAACATGCATGTATCATGAAACTATGTCATGATACATTTTTTTAAAAATAAAAGTTTTCATTCTATGTTTGTTGCGCCTTGATGAAAGTCTTTCCCATTTCGTCTCCTCCAGAGTTCTAGCATATTATAAGTTTTGTTGTCACACAAACGAGTCTACCTGCTTCATCTTGTATTTTATTCGTACTGGGTGCAATTATCCCAGATAATATTCCCATACTTCAAAAGAGGTCTCATAATGGTGAAAGTTCTAATGATTTTCTGTCAAATTTATATTTTAAATTTCATAGTATGTCTACCCTTTTCTATATTTTTATACACATTAGAAACCTTGTCATATTGGATTGAGGCTCTTATTTCCCTATACACATTGGATACATTACTCTGTTGGGCTGTGGCTTGTATATATTTATACAAATTGGAAACCTTGTCTTATTGTGCTGCAGTTCATATTTCTTTATGCACATTGGAAACCTTGCCTTACTGAGTTGTAATCTCATATTTCTCTATACACATTGCATTTCACAGAAGCGGTTTTTAAAATTGAATATCGTTGCTAGAAACTGAGATACTTTATCGTGTGTGTCATTAGCAACACCCAAGCCATAATTATCTTTATGTCAGTAGCAAGACCAGAAGCCATAACGAATTTTTATCTCAGTAGCAACGCCACAAACCATGATGATTTTTAAGTCAGTAGCAACACCACAAACCATGATGATTTTTAAGTCAGTAGCAACACCACAAACCATGATGATTTTTAAGTCAGCAGCAACACGCGGAAGCATGTTGAGAATTTTCTTTTGGGAAACAACTACAAAACGCTCTTGTGCAAAGTGGGCTTTGAGGTATCGGAATAATATTGCTCTGTCTGAAAAATCCGAAATAATTTTATTTATGTTACTGATATTTTGTAAGGCAGATAACATTCTGCTGAAATGTTTATCTTATATTTAAGTCCAATGTAATCAATCCTTACAATTGGGACCAAAGTACGTGATGGCAGAAACGTTATCCTTTACCCTTTGTATATAGGTAAATGTATACAAACTTATATATAAATAGGACTTGTGGAACAGTTAACGTTTTGTGACTTAGTTGCTATAAACAGGCCACAATACAAGTTTTACTGCATTTATTGAAACGACACGAACTAAGCAGATGTCTTAGTATTTGCATATCAAATCTGATCTTTCCTTGGGACCATTTTTAGAGTCTTTAGAATCATCGCTCCTGAAACGTCTGAGTAACATTTTTCAAACAAGAATGATAATTTGATACATTAGTCTCAAATCCATATAATAATACAAAATATCTTGCGTGCGGTACATTAGTTCCGCTAGCATCACATTAACTTTGTTTCGAAAATAAAGGCCATTACAAACAATAGTACGATAAATGCAACTCTATCACCGGCACCATAATGTCATATGTGCTAGATGTAATAGACAAAAACATATTTAGAGATTCCCTAACATTTTACACCCATATCTATCACATATGTTTTTCTCCAATACATGTACATCAAGACATTTCTATACACTCTTATTAAGATGGCATCAGCAATAAGAAACAGAAAGTCTGTGGAGCACATTCATTGCCAATTATTGATTCTTATGCTGTTTGTACATATTTACTCCTTTGTCATTTTTTCTAACAGTATTGTTATTGCTTTAATTTGTAAAGTATGTATATTTAATTATATAGAAACAGAAATAGGTGCAGGGACATCATGTAATGCTACGTTTAATGCTACGTTTCTCGTAGAGTTTATTCCGATAGGCTTCAACGATAAAACAAGCGTCATCATAAGGCTGATGTAATAATTCCTAAGAAATATGTTGTCAATATTTTGAAGACTTTTTTTTATTTGAATGCCTAAACAGCCGATGAGTACAGTCGTGTCAATTTTTTCGGTTTTTAAAGTTGACCATTCACAAAAGAAATCATTGAAAGCATTTTCCTTGTCTTCATCAATACACCAAACACCGTCGCATTTACCTGCATCAAATCATACTTAGGTCTAAGACTCTGAACATTCAGGTGGATAATATTAAAATGATTTTCTTCCGGTTTCCAGACGGTGATTACCTTCTAACACTAATATCAACAGAACGATACTTAACTATTGCATTAATGCAGCACTCGAAAACCACATCGCTGGTAACGAAATATATTATACTAAATGATGTAAATATGTGCTAAGATACATCAAATCATACAAATTAAGTAAAATGTAGATTAAAGTTCGAGTTACATTGTACTAATTACAAAAATATAATTTTAAAATATATCAAATAACCAAGTCCAATGCTGTTATATTTCCATATATATGAACTACCTCATCACCATTAATTTCACTTTGGACAGCATAAATGACTCTGAAATTAAGGTTTTTGCCTTCAATAGGCAAAAATGCAAAATTGGCACGGTTGTACATTGCGTCAGCACATGCAGACCTCGTGGATGAATACAAGTATATACACGTTTGAATAAACACATACAAACACATCTGTCAGTTACAACCGACTTGTTGCAAGTATGCTTAGAATTGGATATGAAAATAAACTGACTATGTAACAAGCATATTGATACTTTTAAACAAAGTTTCTCAAAATAAATATGGTTTAAGCTAAATAGAAACAACCAATTTTATTACTTCTTCTATACCCATGCTAGTTGGAGAATCTCCTTCAAAATTAATTAGCACCTTCACAATCATACTGTAGCCTACGGTAAGAGATGAATTAAATGCTGAATGATAAATAGTGTTAATTGTGCTCGTTACGGTCACCATTTATTCACGTCATTATTATTAAATCTGAGTGATGATTGTATGACTCTTTAATCCGCTTACTAGGCTACAACATATCTGGAAAGGGATTTGCTTTATTTATGAGTCCTTCTTTACAGCCTGTTTCATCAGTCACGTAAGCATGCATTGTAGACGCTTTTATGTGTTGTTTTAAACTAATATAACAACTGCACCAGCTATCAAGTAATAAATGGTGTTGATATTTTGATACCATTGAACATGCATGGGCTTCTCTTACTTTTGTTATTAATCTTTTTCGAACTTTCTGAATTGGTTATTTAAATTCTTGTGAACCTTTTTCTAAGTTCAACTCTACACATATATTTTGTCTTTTGTGAAGTTACTTTCTTTGGTGATTTAGGAACCTTAGCATTTTCTTTTGTTGTCCGCCTTCCATTTATTTTGCAACAACATTACAGTTTTCCTGAATACTTATTCAGGCTTTTTTCTTGTGCTTTATGTTTTAAATATTTTTGTTATTGTTATTATACAAGATTGTTGATTTGTTTCAATCAATGGGTTTATCAACTTAACGTAGATCTTAAATTAATATTACTAATGTTTGTCTCTCTTTGGATCATGCTTGCATGACTCTAGGAACTTTCAGACATTAAAATCGTGATGTCAGTACTATTGCATAGTACTGGTTTGCTTTTCAAAATTAATGTGGTTAAATGTTATCAAATGTTATATTGTGCCTATTGATCGTGCATGTGACTGGATGCTCTTTTTTACATTCTAGAAACTGTTTTTTTTTTAATCCATTTTTGACCAAAGTTAGTAAATAGGTTTAAATCACCAAGACTTTGGATTATTATTGTAAAAGCAAAACAAAAAAGATAAAAACACACTATTAATGTTTGATATTTTAGATGATCAGGCATTTACAAACTTCCATATTTTGTATTTGTTTTCAGTCCATTTTATATAACTCCTTATCGGTTAAGTGTCTGTCCTTGTATGTTCTAATTACTATGATATATTTTTATTTCTGTGTTATTTGTTGTTATTCACTCTTCATGTATATATCAGTACATTGTTCAGATTCAAGAAGACCTATTTTTGTTTCAAGTTTTTTCTGGATCAATTTAAACAATGTCAAATGACGGAAGGCTGTTCTGTTCAACAGTTCGAACATCTTTGAAAACAAAACAGTTTCAGGAATATGCTATTGTAGATCAGTTTAAAGAAACGACGAAACTAATGTCTCTGACACTAGAATTGATAACTCCTTAGCAAATAGTTTCAACAACTATTTCTCGATGAATAGAAAAAATGTCATACATACTTTTGAAATAAATGAAACAGTCTATGAGTTATAAAATCCCCAGTTTAAGATTCAAAATAGAATATTCTATTACGAACAAATTTGATAAATTTTATACTCGGACTTCTGTTCGGAAGAATCCAAATAAAATGTTATTATTTTACATTATATCTAATAAAACAGGGGAAAAGGCGCTTTTGAAAGGCTTAGGTTGGAGAAAAGAAGGAACGATTTGGTATAAAAAGATAGTCCTGCATTTCTGCAGCAACCTACTGAATAGGCTCGACATCTAACAGTTACAATCAGGCAACCAATAAGAGTTCCTGAGAAAACAGAATTACAGAAAATTAACAAAAATAGTCATTTAGTAATCAACTAAGCGATGCAGAGAATTTAATAAAGGAGCGCATCGTAAACATTTACTGTGAACCAGGTTGTAGATTGTTTAATATTCAAGAAGTAAGAGAATTAAGTGTCCGTGCATTGGATGTAGTTAATTCAGTGAGTAAACAAATAAAAATAGACCTTGAATTGCTTGCCAAGAATTCATAAGCATAACATCATTACAGGATAGATGTAGATATAAAAGCTAAATTGCAAGAACGTTTGAAAAATAATAAAATAAAAATGGACACATAGACGTACAAAAGATATGGATCATAAGTTTAGAGAAATTATCAACAAAATAACCCTAACGTTAGAGAAAGGTTACCATAAGGTTCAACGTTAAAACGCATGTTCAACGATAATTGCGACGTAATTGCTCTCTCTCTCTCTCTCTCTCTCTCTCTCTCTCTCTCTCTCTCTCTCTCTCTCTCTCTCATATGTTTGGTGAAACGTTGCACCCCAGCTTCGTCTGAGAAGTCAGTGTCAAACATTCTGTCCAAATCAGTGTTGTCAACTTCAGCTAACTCTAATTTCTCAGCGGTAGATATCATGTAATGCTCTTAAACTCCCAGTTGCTACTTAAGGTAGATATCATGAAATGCCCTTAAACTCCCAGTTGCTACTTAAGGTAGATATCATGTAATGCCCATAAACTCCCAGTTGCTACTTAAGGTAGATATCATGTAATGCCCTTAAACTCCCAGTTGTTACTTAAGGTACTCCTCCATTTTCAATCAGTGGCAAAAACGGTCACTTTCACCCAATAAGACGGCATTTCTTAAAATTACAAACGCGTGTTGACATTTTGTGAATAATTTAAAAATGTATATCAATAAAACCCGATATTTTATAGGTGGACTATTATTGAATATTTTAAGTTGTAAAAGTAGTTCCTGGCTGGGTGAGCGATACGAAATGTTAGGTTTGCGATATGGAATCACAGTTTGAGCCTCTGTGTCGAACGCCATATCAGCCATATAAGATTAAATGGGTATTTAATAAAACCATGCAATCACCACTTATTGCTTGGTTTAGTGTTTCTTTTGTAAGTAAAATATAATCCTGCACTCTTTTTGTGATTTGTTCATTTGATTTAGCAACTTATTAACCATAAATTAATATTTCAAATTATTTCAAATTGTGTTTTACACTGTCTCGAACAGAAGAACTAAACTGCGCTATTTGTGTTTTTTTTTAAATCTTCTTGACCACCTAAAATATATATTACATATCTTCTAATACTCTGCCAGCCCTGTGCTAGCTTGAGGAAAGGGTCCACGAGTGGCCGAGTGGTCTAAAGCGCTCACCGTTATGAATCACTACCATCCCGCCTCTGTCTGCGTGGGTTCGAGTCTCGGGTTCGGCCGATGTGGGTACGTGAGAGAGCTTACCATTAGCTTCTAGTGGGTCGACGTTTCTTTTGTTACGTGTAGGCTTGTACAAAAATAACAAGAGAAAAGAGTGAAGCCAACAAGCTTTGTAAATTTTAACAAAATAATTTATTTCCCTAGAAAACAATGTAAAAATAGAAAATAGGACTTACGGCTTGTGAATATAATCTAAAATTTAATCCTAAGATTGAAAAATATAAGTCCTATCAGTATACAGTTCTAATTGAATCCGGATTCGAATCTCGATGAAATTCCAATATGGAAGGCGATGACGTCAGATGATGTCTGTACTGATGGTAACAGATCCTCGTTGACTCACAGTTTATAATGTTTCCGTTAAGCTTTCAGAATAAATTTCCACTGAATTTCTTTGTCCCAGAACTTTTATAAATATAAAGCACTTGTTTAGTTTTCTAGAGAATAAATTATTAAATTTAAAAAAACAGATGAACTTCAAAAACAATCTGGCTTCAACAATTGAAACACCGTGTACTTTCAAGATGTGGACATACGACTGACTGGAAAGCTCTCGGAATGAGTATTAAACCCAACTAAAACATCATCCCAGTCCCGCGTGATGGGTCACGTGACAGGCTACATGATTTCTAACTTTAACAGCGCAATAAAAAAAAAAAATGACAATTATCACGTAGCTAGAATAGCCCTATCTAAGAATCAAATTTTCACGCTGGAAATGAATTTAAAAATAAAATCGTTTACAACAGAGCTAACACGTAGATTGTAAAAGACCTTGGCAATAGCCAATCGTTTTCACTCGAAATCTGTGAGCTAAAAATAGTGCTGAAGAAATCTTATAATCTAATCGGGTCAAGCCAATTTTCCGAAAAGAGACTTAAATCCAATGAAAACTATCATTACAATAAAATGTAATGAAACAAAATTAAAATAAAAAAGAATTTAAAACTAACACACAAGTAATTTAATTATATATTCGTAACACTTTCCAGGGTTTTCCCTGGTTCTTCCTCCACCATTTATACTGGCCGCCATGTATAGCCTATCTTGTGCTTAAAAATGGCATTAAACCCTTTAACAACAACAGCAACAACATCAACCTTTAGGAAAGATATAATTACATCGCATTTCTTCATAGTGTATTTAACTGTTTCAGCTACGTTACCATATTCCCATTTGCAGGCTGTTAACACAATACCTAATGTAACTTATTCAAAGCTTTGTGTAGAATTTTGTGTCCTATCAAACAATTTTTTTCCCAACAACACATGCATATCATTAATCTTGGTTAGGAGGAATATTAAAGTTATCACACATCTTGCTAAATTTCTTTGTTATATTAAATGCTTGAAGGTATGGTAATGGTCTAACAAATTCATACAATAATGTTGGTATTTGAAAGTATGCATGAAACCTATATACTGATTTTGCTAAGTTTGGTATAATTTAATGCGATAATTGCCAATAAAAAATTCTGCATCCCGATGCTGCCTTGCATGCTGCCTAGATTAACTGATTCTGCCATTTTCAAATCACAATGTACTGCGTATCTATTCATCAAATCAATATGATCAAAATTTAAAATGTATTGATAAAACTGATAAGTGGTTTCTAGGTAAAATAACCACTTTATGCATATATTTTATCTCTTTAAGTTCTTTTGTCTTTCCTTTATCAATTGGTGCGTAAAACTGGGTTGAATCACAAAATAAGTTTAGGTGCTTGTTTGTATTTTTAAATCTGAAGTCCATGATTTATTTATATAAAATTAGTCATAGCCGTATGCATTTACATAGTTTGTACGCACTGCACAGTGAATCTGAAAATAATCAGATTGTGGAATACGCTCCATTTTTATCCCGTGGTTTTGGTTTATAGTAGGTGTGGGTGGCCTATGACTTTTCGTTAAAATCTGATTTCCTTTAGAGTTTGTTTTGTTTGGCTTAAGATCATGGTTCTAGTTGTATTCCATGTAAAATTAGTACCAGTGCTGGTCCAGGTTTATTATCATAAAATTTGGGTAACCACTGACCCAGGATTTTTAAAATAAATTTTTAAGAGCTCTGGCCTAATTTCGTTTCATAAAATTTTATCTACAAGTTGCCCAGATATTTATTCATAAATTTGTGCTAACTAGTGGCCCAGGAATTCTAAAATAAAAATGTTGGAGGCTATGGCCCAGGTAGCCCAGTATTTTTTCTTCATAAAATTGTGAAGGCCAGTGACCCGGGGTATGTTCATAAACATTCGGGAGCCAGAGGCTTCAGGTTTTCCATATAAATTTGGTGTATAGGAAACGGTTTTACTAGGTTTTCTTTTCAAAACTTGAACAAATGGCGGATGGTCACAAGCTAATTTTGATAACCGGTTTGAAGTGATTGAAAACTGATTAACCGGTCTAAACTTGATTGAACAATGTTAAGTGGCCCAGGACAAATTAATATCCTCCTACTTTCTACAAAAATGTATCCCTTTCCAAAAAAATGAAACCACAGAGTACAACTATAACAAGTCTTTACGTTAATATTCCAAGTTAATATGACCATTCGTTCAGGAGGAGTATCAATGCAATTCTTTTAATATGCCCGTAATGTCGCGTTGGTGCCATTTTTCTGATCATCACATGTCCTAAAATGTCTATTCATGAAAATCCCCTGTCGATGTGACCAGCCAAGGAATATGGATAGCAAAATTTTTATGGCCATAATGGCGGCCATATTTGATTTTTCAATTGTTATTTCAGTTAGGACCTGTAGGGTCTCAGAATTAATCCATTTTCCAAGTTTCATGACTTTCTACCAAACAGTTGAGAACGAGCATCGATAGATAAGGAATAACTGCTAACGGGCCACGAAAGGTCCACAGACGAGGAAGGTCCGTTCCGAAGCTATTCTAGTCGTTGATCAGCATAGGTCAAACTCATTTATTCTCAGCGTTCAGCTAAAACTGCGGCTTGGCCATCGCAAAAATCCTTAGATACTTTATTACAACTTTTTATTTACAGGTTCGAGGCTTTTTACATAGAATTGTGTCTCACAGTATTGAAATTCTATGAAAATGTAATAAGCATGAACTTTCTCAATACGATTTATTATTGCTGATTTTGACGTTTCATCATACAGAAATTATCAAATCTTGTTGATGTGTCACAGAGATCAAAATAATATAAATATATAGCATCTCCTCTATTGCACATGAAAGTGTCTTACTACAAGAAATCCATCACGTACGCCAGTGTAGCCCCACTGAAAAACCAATAACAAAAAAAACGTTGTTTACACATGGTGATCACGCAAGGAAAGTATGGCCCTGATACTGACCAATCATTTTAACTGCCTGTTTACAAACTTCCCCAACCTAAGACGAACTAGGTTAACTAAAAATAATTCTCATGTAACACTTTTTACGTCTTAGATAAATAACATTTAGTAAAAGAAAATATCGAATTACTGAAAAAGAATTTCGAATCCTTTCAATAATCATTACAATAAAATATAATGAAACAAAAATAAACTAAAAAAGAATTTTAAAACTAACACACAAACAGTTTAATTGCATATACGTAACACAGTTCTAATAACTTTTGTACGATCACAGGGATATAATGTCCATATTTAGCACCAAAAATGGATATCTGATGTACTGATCTCCTCAGTTTGACTTTATGATATAAAATTATAAAATCCATATTTTAAAAGCAGGGATTGCGCTGATGAATAACAATGCACACTAGTTTTGCTGTTCTATGCATCCTTTACGTCAGTTATTTTATATTCATTTGCCATTTTAGCCATTGATGACTATATTGACTGTTGGTGTAGCATAGGTGGTTTTATTTTCATGTCGTAGCCTAGAGCAAGATTCAGGTAAATTTGGCATGAGCATCAATTGAAATGTTATACATAAATACATTTGATGCTACCAGGCCAATCACACGATAAATCTCCGTTTTCCTGTGAAAAAAGTATCGTGGTAAAATATTGTCTTCCATTTATACAGATTGAGAAATTAAAAAAATACAAAATTAAAAATAGCATGATTCGATGTCATTCTTCCAATGCTGACACAATTTTCCTATATCCATACAAATTATTGTGTTTTGTCCAGACAAGTTACTTTGCAATTCTTTTAAATTAATTAGTTCATCATACACAATATAAAAGTTATCTGATGCAACGAATTTTCGGACAGAATATCCAGTCTCATGTCCCATGTTATGCTATTCCTGTTGAGTTTAACAATGGTCCAATACTGTTTGAGCTTTGAAATCTTGTTTTCTGCTAAATGGCCCAACAAGGCCTTGAATAAATGCTAGCTTATGTATAAGCCAACACATTACCTGAAGTAACATAAGGCTGCATGGTTCATTACGTTGGATGAGTTTGAAAAAACGGACGGGTTAGATGCAATCTAATATTCTCTCACAACGTGACGATATTTTGGTCTAAACATATATCTTAGATCGGCATGGCAGTTGGAAAATGGTGGCAACCTCTATGTCCCTATTATTAATGGATCAATTTTCCTGCCTTGTAAATTCTCAAATCGTATCAGATTTTCTAAAAAATATAAATGATATACTCCGGTAGATTATATCTTTGCTGAACTTAGTCTTGTTCCTACTGGCAACTTTTTGCAATATTTATTTTTTTTGTGTGCTTCCTGATTGTTCAGTATGTCTGTGACTGATAACGTCGGTGACTAGTAGTGTAACGACACGTATTATGCCTAATCAGGAAGATACATATCAAGTTTTAAATAATTATCAGTGCTATTGTATATAATTATGCTGATTTTAATTTCCTCCTCAAAATTTGTATAACCTAATTGTCTACTAAAGTCTCTCCACCAGTCTAAATTCTACGTTTTTTGGTAAACACGTCGACTAAAGTCTCTCCACCAGTCTAAATTCTACGTTTTTTGGTAAACACGTCGACTGAAGTCTCTCCACCAGTCTAAATTCTACGTTTTTTGGTAAACACGTCGACTAAAGTCTCTCCACCAGTCTAAATTCTACGTTTTTTGGTAAACACGTCGACTGAAGTCTCTCCACCAGTCTAAATTCTACGTTTTTTGGTAAACACGTCGACTAAAGTCTCTCTACCAGTCTAAATTCTACGTTTTTTTGGTAAACACGTCCCATTCGGACTTTTAGTTCTTTCGAAAATATCATAGTTGTTTAGATGTAAGAATTGCTCAGAGACACTGATAATTTTGAATATGTTTTGATTTGGGGGGGGGGCAGTTGAGGACACTATACACATCAAATTTCCAGCTTAACATACCAAATGATAACCGATTTCGTGTACTATATTCTATTGGTCCCTGGCAGACTAATTATCAGCTGACTCATGTGTACTTTGGTGCAATATTCAATTTATTTCAATCACGAAAATTAAGCCATTATTTGCCTGCAAAGTTCCGTTATTCATCAAAGTTTGAAGGGTCACAATTGAGCCGTTCGGAGCAACCTCGGTCTTTCTGTCATGGTAGAAAAAAAAACAAACAGCATGTATGACAGATTGATGTCTCATTTTTGGGAAAAACATAAACGAAAGTAAAACAATTTCTGTAAACGTTATATGGAGTAAATTACAGAACAATTTAGCATATTAATGCTACGAAAAATATTCACTAAAAATAATTGTTACATATATTTGTAATTAATAAAGCACTTTATTTTTATATAAACTGTGACGTATCTCTTGATCCTATCACGTGATGACTATGTTCTCATCAATGAAATTTAAAATGGCCGCCATTACGGGTTGCCCAGTTTCTTCTCTAAGGTGGCAGGGGACATTTTCGTATATTGGCCACTGGCAAATTTCTTAACTTAAGGCTATGGTATGACTTTTTGAGCTATTATTGTGCAATAATTAAAGATATGGATATATTTGTCAATTTGGTCTTACCGGCTTGTGTTGTTCTTGAAAGTGATATGAAACATGTTCACCTCACGTAGTCACTGCACAGTATGTAGCCAGTGAAATACCAATAGTCGGTAAGGAAGCAGAGGTAGTCACTTATAACAGTAGACACGTTGGTTCAAGGCAAGTAGAATATCTCAAAAACTGACTGAATGATAACTATTTTGAATTGAATTCAGCTATTAAGTACACAATGTTTTTTCTAAATTATCACCCTGGAAAATGCTTCTGCTTGCACTGTGAGCTTCACGTGTTCTCCAAAACGGCCTTCGGACATGAAAAATGCATTTATACATTTGGGGGTGGGGTGAATCAAATTTTTATTTTTCTTATTCTACGAATTCCCACGGACTTCTCAGATTAGGTGA
>JAECUM010046489.1:0-26181 GCA_016617855.1 Megalonaias nervosa | reverse complement strand
TTTGACAAAGAGACATTTTCAGATCATCGTAAAGAAGCACAGGTAACCCAAATTTACAATAAATCTGATCCTATGGATAATCACAACTACATACCAGTTAGCATATTTTCCTTGCACGTCCAACATTTTCAGAGGCTTCAATGTAATCAAATACAAATGAATTTCGATAACATTTTTCATAGCTTGCTATCTGTCTTTAGAAAAAGGTATGAATGTCAAACAACTCTAAGCTGGTGGAGGACTGGAGGGGCGCACTGGAAAATGGCTCCAATCAAGTGCAGTATTAATGTACCTATCCAAGGCTTTCCATAGTCTTCTGCACAGCCTTGTCATCGAGAAAGCGAAAGCCTACAGCATTGGTCTAAACTAGATCAAACTAACTGAAAACTATTTGTATAACCGAAAACAACGCGTTAAACTGGGATCTTCATACAGTAACTGTGATATAACCTTCACAAGCATACCAAAGGGCTCAATACTAGGACCTCGGATATTTAATATCTTTATAAATGACATATTGTACTTCACAAAACAAACAACACTGTATACTTATGCTGATGACAATACCATATCTTACATCCATAAAGATCCAAATAATTTAATAGCTGTTCCACAAATTTATATAAGAAACTGACTGACTGGTTAGCGGCAAATGGTATGCAATCAAATCCTTAGAAATTCCAAGCTATTATTCTTGGCAAAAAGCGCACAAAGTAACGAATATCACTATAGAAAACCATGAAATCCACCTCGGTGAAACCCCTTGATTCTCAACTAAATTTTAGCAACCACATATCGAATATCTGTCAAAAAGAAACAAGACAATTAAACGTCTTGCAACGTTTCAACCACTATTTGTCCACTAATACTATGTCACTAATCTACAAATGATTTATTAGGTCAAATTTCAACTACTGAGCCCTTATCTGAGACAGTGGCGTAGCAAGGGTACTTAGCGCCCGGGGACAAAACATAAACTTGGGGCCCCTTCGAGTGCATCTGAGATAACGAATAGTTGTATTTTCCTCATTTTGGCGCCCCTGGCACATGGCGCCCGTGGACAACTGTCCCCCCCCCCCATGCCCTCCACAAGCTACAACACTGATCTGACACTTTTGTAGCAAACATAACTCGCACAAAATGGAAATAATACAGTATAGGGCACAAAACTGGTGTTTGATGAGTTTACTAATTTGCATGATTATCTGCTAAGAAATGCAAGCCTTCCTATTCTTCACATCAGTAGATTAAAATATTTGGCAAATGAAGTATACAAGATACTTCACAAAACCAACTTTCAAAAACTGCCATGCAATCTAAGAAACCAAAATTTGGCAACAGTACCAAGAGTAATGACCACTGGGTATGGTAAGCTCTCTTTCATATCTGAAGCTCCCATGTCTAGAATAGCCTGCCCAATGAACGAAGAACATTCTCTAATTTCAAAGAATTCAACAGGCTGATTCAGACACGGTCTGGGCCGCACTGTAAATGTGTCTTGATGTGTGTATATTTAGCAGTCAGTGGCACTTCCGCTGTAGAACTACCATCGTCACTGATATAGTCAGACTTAAATACTCCAAACATAATGTTATTTTAATTAATCACCTTCTTCTATTTTAACTTTTAGCACACTCATTTCTCCTGATGCCTTTTTTTATTTACCCAATGAACACCTATAGCTGCATGCGATATATATTTGCCTTGTCTTTTAATCAGCTGTAATCCATGATATTGTGCATGCTGATACACAATACAATATTTAAATACCATATTTAAATTATTAAGTATACTCCTCTCTGTGATGTGTTACCTAAGTTCATACATAAAAAATTGTGCGTCTGCATGTTGTCTACTTATGTGAGATAGTTTAGTTTAATTTGACGTTGTACTGTATTTTCTCTAATGTTGCATTATCTTTTAATCTGTTGTTGTATTGTCTGTTACCTAATGTTGCATTGTCTTTAATCTGCCGTTATGATTGGTACTGCAAGTCTACACGTGTACTGTTACGCTGTAAATATGTACTATCTGTGTACCTGTCTGTTGAATTCTGAAATACTATTGATATGTCAGTAAAATGTCTCGTACAGAGCTAGTGTGTTATGTATCTTAGAATACCAACGTTAAGTACAATTTCTTGTATCTTGTATCCTGCAAATACATACTCCTTCTCCTTGTTGACCATTTCCCTGAAAAAGAGTTACAATGAAAATTACTCCTTTAATGGCAAATATCAGTCAATCAGTCCAACAGTAGACAGGTATTGGTTCAGTATTTTACAATCTAATCAACTAATATTCCTAAGACCTGATCGATGTTTTTTTAATGTTTTTTATGCGCGAATTACTCGCTCTGTGAGCATGTAACTGAAAGAATGATCAGACATTTATTTACCTAATGCAGAGTCTCTAATGTGGCGGTTTATTATTACAAGTTTCAAAAGAACAAGTGTACATATGTTTACTTTTGTACTTACTTCAGCGTTTCCAAAAGCCTGTAAAAATATGAAAGAAATTATGAAATTATATATTGCAAATCTGAATCTAGCAATGAATAGTGTGTGTCAGGGATTAATTAAGATAAATTTAATAAACTAAAAACCAACAGCGCAAAACTAGTTTTTAACTAGCTTGAGCGCTTTCGACTCTCACTGAGTCTGTCAAAAACAAACACAAAATAGAGACAAGACTAACAATAAAGACAAAAAGTGTTGAAATTACAAAAGTTTGCGTAATGTATCTAATGGCACTGAATCTTTATAATGTTCAATGTTTTGGTTGGGTGGTTTCAATATGTCTAACAATATTGTAAACTTGCTGGTATTGACCAACAAACGGGGAGCTATAATGCCGGCTGCTTTAATCATGAAGTTGTGTAACCCACATTATATCCCGGATATTTCATTCTTTCTGTGATGAGAGTAATGACCAAAACAATGGTAACATAAAGAAGAACTACACGAACATTAATAATTATGCTGAGTGAGTGTGTAATGATAAAAATAAAAGCACTATACAATTGAAAAAGTGGTGGCTGTAAACAGATGATGATTGTGTTCGATTATTGTTGTCCTTGTTCTAGTCTTCTTGGTTTAAGCCGCTTGGCTTCTGGGTTCTTAGGCGCATATCCAGCACGATTCCTTTTCTTTCCTCGTTTCGTAACTACAGCTGGGTTTGTAATTGCAGTCAGGGTTACATCAGTGAAGGAGTAGCAGGAGAAGAGACGTGTTTTGCAAACTGGACTTCTGTCCAGCTTCTTTGTCATCAAGTTAGATCTGTGAAGATTGATCCTTTTATGTAGCCTTTGAGTTTCACCTACATACTGAAGGCCAACGACCTTATGTGTAATAAGTTACGTTCTCTGTTTGCACATTCTGTTTAGACCATGCATGTTCAGTTTTTCGCTCGTAGCTATGTTAGATATTGTCCGAATGTTTGTCATATACTGACAGGTTTTGCACCTTTAATCACCAAAGGGACCAGATTTGCCAGGATGGTCTTGGCTTGTGATTGACGTTAGCTTCACCCTGACTGGAATGTCTTTGAGATTTTTCGGTCTGCGGTAGGCTACTACTGCATTTTGTTCGGGAAGATTAACTTTAGTGTGTCACAAAATTACACGACGGGTCAGTGTTTCTGAATAATTTTACCTTATTGGGGGTTTCATGGATGGTAGGTCAGGATAAATGGTATCCGCTCAACCCTTTCCTTCTCTCTATATTTTGGTAGTTCATTGCGGTTCATTTGCTTTAGCGCTATGTCTCGCCTCATCGATCAGGTCGTTGTCGTAGCCTCGGTGCATCAAATTTTCAGGTAACTATTAGACACTTCAACACAGTTGCAGCAAGAAAGAAATAGTCATTATGTCAGGTCGTGGCAATGGGGGAAACGTTAAGGGATGGCTAAGTGCCGATCATCCTGTGCAGTACTTCATTTACCCGCGGGCCAAACCATATTTGTCGAGCAAGAAAATTATATCGAGAGTGTCGTGCGGCCGTGTACTTGGCTGACATCAGTAGTAAAGGAAAACCAGGTTTTTAGCTCAGAAACCCTCCTTTCCCCTCCAAAATCCTTCTATGTTGACATTTTCTTCAGCTCCGATGATGACTTTCACGTGACAAAATATGTTTTGTCGGGGTTACATGTTGAAATTTAAATCATTTAAAATAAAAGTAAACAAAAAATAAACAAAAAAAATATTGGTCGATCTACCATTCCACGGGGTCCCTTCATTGCCAATAAATCCTTTATCATGAGGTCCTAAGAGTCCTTTCATTGATGTCCTTTTTTATGGCGGTTATGTGGCACTCTTCATTGGTTGAGTCCTCTCCAATGGCCCACAGGCACCTCATGAGAATTTTTCTTTTGGCGACATTCTTTCTGAATGTCCTTGTGTGGGGTACAAGGTCAAGGAGCTTACATCACCCTACTGTTTATTTTTGAGGGGCTCCAATTTTCATAAACACACTCCCCGGCGAATTCCTAATGTGCGAAACGAAATGTTAGAAATTCAGAGAGCTGTCTAAGTTTTCCAATTTCATGCACACTCCCCCCCCCCAATCAAATCCCGGAGTGAGTGCAAAACAGCACCCACCACGTTGATCAACATGGTGAGAAGTGTACATCAAATTTCTTAGGGCAGAGCCCCCCACTATTCTAGAAATCTGGCATCCTAACGCCCCCATCGATAATTGCCGGTCACGGGAATAGAACTCAAGACCTCGAGTACGAGAATTCAACACTCTAACACTTGCGCTACGGACTCTACTTACAAATATACGTTTCGGAAATTGTTATGAAGTTACCTAATGATATATAAGCTGCATTTACTGCAGACATGTAGCAATATGACTGAAAAATTGTTAAAGCAACATTAAAAATCCAACACACAGACACACACATGATTAACCCTGCACCTCATACAGCCATGGCTGTGGATCTAAACTTTACACACGTTTCAGAAATATGTTGAATAAAATGCAGTCCGACTTATTTTGTATGAGGGAAGACTATATAAATGAAGCAAACAGATCTGCCGGATGTTGTTGTGAACAGCTGTCGCAGTGTACACTGTATAGCTGGAAGGCAATAACTTACATGGAATTTGCACAGCTATATAACCTACTAAAATTCACGCAAGACAATGTACATTAAATTTATCAGTTAAAAGACGTAAAATATTATTTTCCGTTACAAATTATACTGATTCACACACACATACCCACACACACACACACACACACACACACACACACACACACACACATCACAACGGTCACGTAATGTTATGCAATTTACTGTACGAGTTATCTCCCTTTAAAATACAAGGAAGACAGACAGAGTTATCTCCTTTTAAAGAACTTCATCCCCAATTATTAAAACATCAATGGTAGCTATTAGAAATAATTCATTATCATGTTTATACAAATAAAATTTAATTTTTCCGCTTACTTCTCGATGACATTCAAATAATTCTCTCATTGCTACCCTGCTGATAAAATACTTACAACTTTTTGCAAACACCTTCGACCGGTTTAGGTCAATATTTATTTTAGTATATTTTTTGGACTGATCGGATCATGAAGATTATCGTATTTCAGCATAAGCTCATCTCGCAACTTTTCAAGATAATCACTATTTGCTGTTATCTGATTTAATAAGCGTGAGTTTTATTCTATCAAATTTACTAAAACAAATACCTGAAATTTCATCATTAAATTCAAATGATAATTGCTGGCCATTAACCATTGATTTTTAATTTTGCTACTAACTCCATCGGCTAACGTTAAATTTTCGAACATTATTTCTAAAGTTTAGACAAAATTAATTAAAGATGATATTGAAATATCTCCTCTGATGCTGGCATAGTGTCCAATAGCTAAACGTATTAATTCCGTCCTCACACTATCGTTTGTCGTCAAAATTACTTAGTCCACGTTTTATAATTGTATCTGTTTCAAGTTTATGACGATTTGTTCTGATAACATTTGTTTTCATAAAATTAGTGCAGGTGTCTAGCACTGCTTTAAAATCATCAAATTTCATACACTTTTTAACGTACCCGCGAGAAATCCCTTTTGCTTTTTTTGTCAATTTATTCTCATCTAAAGTTACAGCATACATTTTACTTCTTAGTCCAACAAATTCCTTAACTGGCACAAACATAAATGCATCTTTCATCTTGCCAATGACTTTTTTATTTGCATCATCATGAAATCTATTATCTGGTGGATAATCCGATAAATCAAATAGGTCACGGTATTTATAAATATCTTGATAAACCACCTTACATTTTAGATTATAAACAAGTGAATCGGTATCAGTAAATAGCAACTACGAATCTGGCCACTGCTTTTTGATAAAATTATAGTGAAAGTGGTACAGATGCCATTTTGATCTATCAAGTACAGCTGCACCAACATAAATCGGTTTATTTAACATGAAATTTGTCTTTCGTCACTGTATTGCAACAAGCTTTTCATTAAATATTTCATACTGACAAAACCGTCATCGTTAACTAATTTATTTCTGCGATTTACGTCATTTACAATTTCAATACTGACTCGCTTTCTGATATTTTCCATAGTCTTACCAAACACGGAATTGTTCATCAACTTGAAAAAGTTTTTCTCAAAGTCGGTCTTAGCAATAGCACGACGTTTGGTATTTAAATCAATATAATCTGCCATCCAACGAGATTGATTAAATTTTAGCACGCGATAAACTTTTCTCAGAATTAGTCCGGCATCTACTGCTTGTTTTAAATTTTTGTAATGTATCACGTAATTTCTTTTATTTAACAAATCCGGAACTAGCTTATTGGCGATAGAATTTTTTGCTGTTGTCATTGCCTGTTGTTCAGGCGATAATAAACTGTAATTGATCATCATTGACTCTGCACAAAACGGATAATCGTTATGTAGATCATGCAATGAACTAGGATAATCAAGATCAACTTCAATAAAATAACTGACATTTTCTGGGAGATTTTTCTCAGTTTCTTTAAGAAATTGATCTGGAGCTATCCAATGAAATCCACTGTATGGCATTAGCTCTGACATTGCATAACCATACAAATTATTATAGTCAAGATAAATGATATAATTTGACGGTAAATTTTTATCGTGGTTTTTTAAGTACTTATTGTTAGCTATCGCATATTTTTTGGTTATAACGCTAATTACGCCGCGAATCCCCTTTTCAATAAAATTAAACATATCAACGTCAGTTAAGAGATCCAATTCTATCCTGCTTGTTTTTAGCAGAGCATCCCACGACAATCCTGGCGCAGAATAATACCAACATGGGTTTAATCCATAATTTTCATGACTAAATTTACGAAAGCTCTCGAAAACATCAGCTAACAATAACACATCTATTTTCAAATATAAATCATGATAATCAGCACGTGTCTTACAACCAAATTTATTCCAAATATCATGTGCATATTTGTACTCGTCATCTGATACACCTTCGCCTTTTAGCTGCGAGTAAAATTTATCTTTGTCAGGAAGAGAAGTTTCATCAAATCTGCTCCAGTCATCGAGGTACTCGTAGGGAAAGACACCTTTTGTTGTCAAAACGATGTAGTCTTCACCAAAGCAGCTTCTCAGATTACCAAAATTGCTACAACCTTTTACAAGCCCATCCAATGGTGCTGCCATAAATTGCAGACTGTCTATGAAACGTAATTTACCAAGCGTAACTGACATATATTTTTCAAAATTGTTTGGAATACATTTTGTTACATTATTTAATTTTAGTTTAGATTTAATTTCCTCATCGCCAATTGCTTCGACAATAGTATGACTATCATAACCTCGAAAATTATGTAAAACAACGGGAATAAAATCTGGCGCATGAAATTTCAAATGACAATTATTATGTGCTGCTCCGCGATTTTGGCCGGTTAGATGACAGTGATCGCGCACTGTATCGCAGGAATAGGTTTCTCGCAGATATGACAATTAACTGCCTCATCAAAATCAAGTTGTTGTTTGGGTGTTATTTTTATTGGAATTGATTTAGATAATCTGTTGAAAATTTTATTAACATCATCTATTAAATTTTTCAGTAACCACAGGGCAGGATTTTTACCCCTGTACAATTTTACTGGGCTTGAAAAATTGTCGTTAGCGCAACAAACTATTTTATAAGCTGCTCCACAGGGAACATGTTGTTGTATTTTTCTGGTGCTTGATTTATTTGGATCATTTTCTGCACCTGCCACAGGGACAAGTCAACACTCGAAGTCAGCATAAATAACAAACGGAATACTTAATTTATGATTATAAATTTTAAAATTTAATACTTTTTCTTTTTCTCCTGGCATTGTTGTTATTCTTTGAACATTAACACAGTATTTAACATGCTCTTGCAGTTTTTCATCCTTAGAAAAACCTTGCAAACAACGGTTGCATAAATATTTCTTATATTTATCTCTATTATATTGTCTGCCAACTAAGCTGTTAAAGAAGTTTTATCCAAACGTAATGTCCTGTATAAAACAGCAAGTTTATTGTGTTTTGTGTAGTTTTTTATGAGATGTATCTGGGATAAACATTTTCACGCTCGTCAAGACCAAACACATTAACTGAAATATTATTTTGCTTTTCAAACTTTGGTATTTGATTTTCTGCAACTGGAAAGTCAATGCCATTAAAATCTAATTTTGATAGTGTCTAATACACTTGTCGACGCGATCAGCATTTTTTTCTGCTAGAAACATCGCAGAAAGAATAGCCCACTGGAAACATTTGTTATCAGGGTTCTTTACATTTATGCAACATTTTTTAATTTTTTGAGGGAGATCAACGTAAGAACTACAGCGAAGTACGTTATATCTTGCTGTATGAAATAAAACTTCCTCCACCACCTCAAATTTCCAACCTGATCCTGATGCAATAAATTCTTCCAATTTTTTTTTATTTATTTCCTGATGTATTTCATCGGCGACTGAGGAAATATTTGTTCAAGCTAATATTTTACGTGATTTAGCTGTTAAATATGGTTCGGCAATCTCGTTGCTGAAATCTGTATTATGTAACTTTGATAAAATAACATGATACTGTACTATTAGTTTGATACTTTTATGTACTGCAAGTTCTCGCATTACAGTCGGAGAGGTAAAACAAATTTGTAGAGTTAGAATGTGCTAAAATATTTTGATTATCAAATTTATAATTGTTATCAAATCCTGCAAAAGCTGTAGCTATTTTTGTAGGTTTTCCTATAAGGCTCTTTTTGGTTATATCTCGCAATTTCAGCATTGTTATATTACATTCTATATATTTAATTGATATCGCTAGTTGAAAAATCAATTAGAGATATAAAAATGCTTATATTATAATGACACAAAATTTGAGTTACATAATACTGACGGCAGAGGAACAGGAAGAATATCATGTTCATCCGATTTATAATAGTTGTGCCGCAAATGCACTTGGTTCAGTGAGTCACTTTAAGTACGGAAAACCGTTTGGTAAATTAACACCAGCAAATTATAAAATTTGTGCAAAATCGGAAGGAGATACCGAGCGAATTGAAATGTTTAGAAAAGATTTTATTTACACACTGTTTTGTGATGCAATTCCAGAAGGACAACGAGTATATCATGTTAATGATGCAATGACTGATGATAATACTGAAAATTTGTCATTTCAAGAAGAATTTCAACCTTATCCTGTGTTTGATCTTATGAGGGGTCTGACAAAGGAATCATTCGAAATATCCAAACAAAAAAGTATTAGGTAATTTGCAAAATAATGGATACTTGCTTGTAGTTGTTCGTGGAAGTAAAACTGAGAGGTTTGGTTATTATAGCCATAGATTTGTTTACGAAAGGTTTAACGGATCTATACCCGATGGTTTAGTGATAGATCATATCAACGGTGTTAAAACAGATAATCGTCTAGAAAACCTCGAACTTGTCACTCAACAAGAAAATAGCAGACGAGGAAACACAGGTAATTATAATAATTTTAGTAAAGTTAAACCTATTGTTTCGTTTAATCTTGAAACAGATGAGGAACTAAGATTTCCTTCAATAACAGCTGCTGCAAAACATTTTAAAATTAACCCTAGGGCAGTAAAATATGTTGCCGATGGAATAACAAATACGACAACATCACAATCAACGTTTGACAGAATTATCTTCAAATATGACAATTAATTATATTTTCTAGCTCGTTTTTAGTTAAACAATTATAGCGAACGCAATAACATCATCTTTGTTAAATTTTAGTGTCATTACTGTGCTATCATTAGTTTAATTTTTTTTTCTGCCGCTGTTAGCAGAATTTTATTAGAATCACCTTGCATCACATTAACGTTGACAGAATAAGAACTATAGCCCGACAAACATTTTCGCACTGCTTCGGCTAATTCTCTGTAATTTAATATATCAAAGTTTTTGATGATATTTTATCTCGTTAGTCACTTATAATAATAAATTAGATAAAAATATATTATAATATAGACTTGATGAAACGACTTGCTGATATTTACGCCCGCGATATAATCGCGGATGATAATTTTACAGCAGACGATGCTGTCTCTGGCGATGAACACAACTCTTATGGTTACACCGAGGATGACATTTTATTTAACAACGACGACGAACAAAGCGAGATCATAGGTGTAGTTGATAAAAACAATTACAGCAGACCGACAACTGGATGATGTGATGTTAAGTATCATATCGCAAAGAAAATCTCGAAATTTAATTTTTCAGTAGATGAAAATCAATCTTTTTGGCGGCTAATAAAACCCCTTTTAAACATTAAAATTCCACACCGACAGAAAAATATAACATTCGACTTTATATTTGTCAAGATTTTTAACCTAATGATGATCTCTGACGATCGCAGACAATATCTAATATCGTTATGTTAACCAGTAAAATATAAATATGTCAAGCGTAAGTACGAGGGAATTTATAACAATATTATTTCAATATAGATTTAGTTGGAACCCAGCTGTTAAATTTACCTCTGTACCCGCGCCACTTGACAAGGCTTTTATTGCCTTTTTTCCTGATAACCTTTTCAATAACAAATATATCTTGCTCATTTTTTTGTAGTTCCTGCTCGTAAAAACTACCGGTTATTTGCTCAACCAATAAATCCTTTAGCGCATATGTTACAGGCATTGTCAGTAAAACTTTATCAACAACAAATACTTCTTCGCTCCAGTTACGAGTAAATCCTCTTTCAAATGTTTTTTTGGTCAGAGAAATTCTAACTCGATCACCAACTTTAAATTTATGTCTGCGGTACATGTTTTCATTTGCAAGAATTGGATTTTTAATTGCGTCGCTTGGTGACATTTTTATTGATCTGTGCTTTGTGTTATTATAATTATCAACAATCTGCTGTAGATCGTCGATGTATATATTTGTATTTTTAGCTGTCAAATGTTTATGTATCAGCTCGTTTATGTGCGATTAAATCGCTCGACAACGACACTTTTTCCTTCGTTTCCTGTAACATACTTTTTAATGTTATTTTGTTCCAGAAACTGCTCAAATTTTTTATTAAATACTCCGCTCCGTGATCAGTTCAAATTTTATTTGGTTTTCTTTCCTTACTAACGATGACTTGTTTTAACGCATCAGTTATTGATGTTCCTGTTTTATCTGGAACGGATACACTAAACGCGTATTTACTAAAAACATCTATGACCTTTAAAAGATATTTCTTTCGAGCGCCATCAGCGCCAACGTTAAATTGAGCAAGATTTGACACATCAACTAAATCTATCGTCAACGGCATTTGCAACAACTTTACGTCGTTCGAATTTTTTTTTTATGTTTAAGTAATTAAGACGCAAGATCATCGTATAATTCTTTTCCAAGACCTAACTTATATTTTGTTCCTATCATTGTTTGAACTAACCTTCTATCAAATCGTTCTCGCATATCTGCAGGCTCCATATGGCGTAGTTCATCTAGCATTACTTTATCACAGTCTGATTTTGAGCTGTCTGTACGAACGTTATCGGGATGTTCTATATCACGATAACAAATATCATGGCGCATCGTTATTGCATCAACTTGATTATAAGACTCTTATCTGGGCAGTGGATTATCGTCCCCGTCAAGTTGTTTGTCTAGTGGATTGTACGGCCCAGTGTATTTATGGCCAGGCAATGTCCAACCTGTTTTTTGTTTTGGGAATTTTCCAATGAATTTGTGAATGTCAATACCGCTGCCAATTACATCACGGCGACCGCATGACTGACAGTACGTAACAATTTTATCTTCGATTCAAAGATTTTTATCACAATCTCAATTACATTTCATTTTTTATTTTATTCTGTCGCATAAAAAATGTTTGATATTTTTTTTGTAGTTTTTTTAGTCAATTAATCATCTACTAATTATAACCTTGTCAGGGCACATTCCAGCTCCGGATAATTTCTTTAAAAACATACTTTTTTCAACCAGAAACAGCACAGATGCTTTTTAACATCGTTCTATTATTTTTGTTTTCTCCGTTGTCTCATCCTTATTTGTTGTTTTAGTTTTACATTTGAGACATATTCCTTCATTAACGTGAGAAGGTTGCTTGTCAAATTGCAAAATAAACTTTAAAAAATCAGGGGATTGGAACATCTGTCGGATAAACATAATACAATAATAACCACAAGCTGATGTTCCAACCGGCTGTAGTTGATTAGATGAGAAATTTATTTTTTTAAATTTTTTAAAAACATTTTTTATAAGATCACTCGGAGGAAGTCCGAACGAATCAAAATAATTATTATCGTAGACAGCAACCCAGTGAGTGCCTGATCCATCATTGAAGTTTTGATATTTACAACACACGAACCAAATGCTGGTACATTATCTAATTCGTCTTTGGAATATACTCCACGAAATCCGACAATGTCATTCAATTTTTCAATTATATCGAAATTACTCAACGAGGGTGACTTCGTCACTGGCGTCAACGGCGTCTGGTACCTGGTAGAGTCATTCCACTTCCTATCCCTAGCAGGTTTGGAATTAGACTGCCTGCTAATCCCGCTAGCAGCGGAGCGAAAGGAATAATTCCTCCTTGTTTTGTTTTTCTTGGCGACTTCTTTTTTTTTAGATTTTGTCGCTGGCGATTTCTTCACTGGCGATTTCTTTTTAGCTGGTATTATATTATTTATTGTTATATAAAATTTGTTTGATTCCATCGCCAGAGACACCGTCTCCAGACACCGCTGTTTTAGTTGCTTCAGATACCGCCCCTGACGCTGCCGCTAGTCCCAGTGTTCCTAGTACAGGTAAAAGTTTTGGCAAAATTACAGAAAGTGCTGGTCAAAAAAATCCACCGTGTTTTTCCATCGCTGTTAGTTGCGCAACAGATAGTTTGAGAACAAAGGGTTTTCCCTGATCTAGCCTTTTTAGCTGCTGTTGAGTTTACATTACTTTCACTGTGGTGGCGCTGTCAGTCCCCGGAGACTTTATCATTACAGAATTGTTTTTAGCAGCCGCTGCTGATAATTTTTTAATTTGGCCGGGCGTTAGGTATATTTCTCTAGCTGTGTATTTCGTTTTCATTTTATACTTGTTTGCTAGATTAAACTTGGACAGTCATTCTACCTTTGACTGAGTCAATCGTCAAGAATCTCTCGCTGGACACAAGCGCAAATACGTTTAGAGGAGCCGGTGGAACTTCTCCAAGCGTCCAAGTTACTTCTATTTCTGCGGTTGAATTAATCGTTCGATCGGAGTGTTTTGATACGTCAAAGAAAAAGATAGGATAAAGCGTACGAAATTCTTCAATATTAATCTGTGATCCGCTGTCAGCGTCCTGATATTTTTGCATCGCTTCCATCAGGTACATATATGCTCTCGTAACATTTTTTGCATCGTTGGCTGTAAAATTACATTCGATCGCTCGTTCTGGGTATTGTTTAGATTTTATTCTGACAAATATTCTTCTGACATCAGCGTTATCAAAAACAGAGTTATTTTGTAGTTAGCTACCAAGTCGTGCTCTTTTTTGAAAGACAGCGAATACAAACCTTGGTAATTGTTCGCTTTAAGTAGCTGTAATACGCCATGTGTAATCGAATGCGTTAGGAACACTTGTTTGATATATTTTATGTTGAAGAAAATAAATCGTTTTTGTAAAAGCCTCTAACGTTGTGTGAAGTTCTGCTAACATTACTGATGGAACAATTCGAGGCATCCACAGTGCTAATTTCGTAATCACAAATTTGCATCCGCTCCTCCAACCCGAATAAGACAATTATTTTGGTCTGCCCGATCTAAAATAAGTGTGTGTTTCAGCCCTCGAAATACCTTATGATAGTCGCGACAAAATCCAAATATTGTGCTTAACGGCAACATCATTGTTATTTGTTGTGATCTTGCTGTAAGAGATTTTCGCTTGGTAAATCCCTTCTTATATATTCCGTTTCGTATATTAACAAAAGAATTGTTGACCAAATCTAACATAACTACTCCAATATCACCTGCACCTGGTGGTGTTATACCAAAGTTGTTGCATGCTACTGTCAACGAATTTCTTGTGGCATCTGCGTTTGCAGCTGCAACTGGTGCGTCTATTCCAAGGCTTCCAGCATTCGCTATACGAAAATTTCTAACTATCACAACATCTGCGGGCAGCGTCGTATGCAAAAACAGTGCCTAAAATGAACTCACTTCCAACAGCTTGCCCTTCTCCTGTATCTTTGAACCACATCATATTTGTTGAAATTGATCTCGAATAATCATCGCTAAACGAAACAATATTTAATATTGTACTTGCAACCAGTAACCAATCATTAATATCCTCCAGTTTGATTTTCTAGTTGATAACGTATACCTTTAAACAAACTCCAGCCATTATTTACTAGCGCAATTTCTGCGCCAATTACAATGTCACCATCAGCTGCTGTTAATATCCTACCACGAACTTCTAGCATAGCCTTGTGCGGCAGCAAGAATACATCTTCGTCTCTTGTGTTAAATTTTCTTGGACCAGCTTTATTTGGTTCGTTTGAGTTCTCGTCGAGGTATTGAATATATTCGAATTCTGTTGCTGTATTGTCAGTATCATATTCCTCACCAAATTCAAGATAGTTTTTAACTGACATTTTTGTATTTTATAATCGCCACACAAAATTGCAACGACTTTGTCGTCGAGCACAAAATTGTAATGTCAGATCTGAGGCAAATCTAATTTTCGTCTTGTTTTGTTTACTAGCTTACGTACCACCTCCTCACCGCGTGTCGACAGTAATTCTTTTGTTGCAGCTATCATAACTCGTTCTGTTTCCGCTGTTGGTGCAGTATCTGATATTGCTCATTTTATTTCCACGTCACCCTTAATTTTATCAGAGATTTTTTGCCCTACCGCAGTGCCAGATGCTCACGCAGCTCCCGTCGCAAAAGCTTTGCTGGCATCAAGAGCAATTGGTGCTACTTTACGCGCAATTCCTGGGATATTTTCAACTATTTTTGTAAATATATTTCCAAAAACTCCACCTACAATAGTTCTTCGATAAACGTTATTTTTTTTGTCTCATCTTGTTATTAAATTAAGTTTACAAAAGTTCTTTCGAGCTATACGTTGCGTAAGTGTAAATAATACGTGACAATTTCATTGTTAAGATCTTTTTGTCGTCCTGATTGATCTGTTAGTTGCATTGTTATGTTGGTTATTTGATTTTCGGGAGTAATCGGATAGTATATTATTTGTCGAGGAGTAATTTGTATCAGTGAACCAGGCGGAACATCTGGCGAAAATCTATAGATTGTTTGACCTTGACTTCCTAAAGCAAAATACGACCCTGATGCAATAGAACTATTGATCAATATTGTATTTACTTCTGTTACGTTAACTGGAAGATCTCCGTCATATGCTACACTTTGTTCTGCCACATTGCCGTATTGTTGGTTTTTAAATCC
This sequence comes from Megalonaias nervosa, assembly GCA_016617855.1. Taxonomy (NCBI): domain Eukaryota; kingdom Metazoa; phylum Mollusca; class Bivalvia; order Unionida; family Unionidae; genus Megalonaias; species Megalonaias nervosa. The sequence goes on along the minus strand of JAECUM010046489.1, from coordinate 10,272 downwards.
TAGCAACGATGCGAAACTAGTCGCTGATGAAAAATCGATTATCAAATTATTTTTTAATGTGATTTTGGCTCGTAGCGTATCATAGTTTGGGGTTAATTCAAAATTGTCTGCGGCAGTGTATTTTGTTATCAGCTCCCTTATCTTTTTGTTGAGATCAGTTACATTATACGCTCCCTGTGGTATTTCACTGATACCCAAGCACCAAAATTAAATGTAAAGTCGTCATTGACGTTTGTTTTTACATTTGCCATAGAATGCCATACCGTAGCAGAAATCAATCCGATTTCGTATTGTTTACCAGGATCCAGTATTATAGGCGGATCATAGTGGACAGAACAGTTTGCGCTGTCACTCGTTGCTTGTGTCGAGTCAAGTAATAGTGGTGTTGACATTATAACAATAAATTAGATAAGATCGCTATGTAAAATTAAGTATTCGGATGATGTTAGTAACCCACTCGATCTAGGATTATTTAATATGTCAATGATTTCGTTGCCGATTTCTGTACTTGTATTATCAGCTTCTGTTGAAGATATTAATAAAATAAGTCGGTCAACCATTTCTGCGTGTGATGTAAAAACTTTGACGCTAGATCCAGTGGTTTCCTCTGGTAATCTTCTATCTCGTTCGCTTTCTTACTTATTAAATAGTCTTTTAAAAGTCCATTTATAATATCCTGATCTAGTTCAATACTGTTCTGCTGTCGTACGTAAAACATCAGCAATAATTCCGTCTCTCATTCTATCCACCATCGCCAACATTTCTCCTTCTGTTTTAGCTTCTTTAATCGCTTTTTCAGCTGTTGTATAATCATTAATTTTATCGTTTAAAATTATTCGTAGTTTTTTATAGTTATCATTACTCCATTTTCGAATGTTGTCAAGATCGTTAAGTTTGTCTTTTGTCAGATATTTTTGAACAAATTCGGTAAGTTCGGAATCATCTATTCTTGAAATAGCTTTGTTCTGTAAAGTTTTATTTGTTTTTCAATAGGCATTTCTCCTATGATAGATTCAGTCATCATTTTTGTTGCTCAGCAAATTCCTTAGTTTGCTCTGATAAATTTTGCATCAACGTCATTAATCTGTCAAATTCAGCCTGTCGTGCAACAGGATCAGCAATATTTCTAACAAGTTCCTCTATAATTTGTTTAGTTTCTTCTTTCGATCTTTCTCCGAGTAAACCTAACAACCCTTTTTCTTTCATTTTTTCTGGTTCTTCCGGAGACAATGCTGATAATTCTGGTTGCTTACCGAGTACTGCTTCAGTAACAGGTTTAAAAAGTTTGGTGGTTTCTTCATCTGCAACACCTTGTCTTCGACAAGCTTCTTCCACCCTTTTCTTAAAAGCAACTTGAGATGCTGCAAGTTTTTTTAGTAATTCATTTTTTGATGATAATCCATTATTTATTTTTTTTACGCGATATAAACTTCGCCTAGAGACATGTGCTAATACAACAACGAAACATTTTATCCGGATCACGCCCTAGTTTGTCAAATAAAAAGAAATTGTATTTGTCTTTAGTTGCTTGATGATATAATTCAATAAATTTAATTTTTGATACATCACCGTATTGCTCGTTTGCAATATTTCTCACATCAACATTATCTAGTCCAGGAAACAGTATAAAACATCCCGTATTTCGCCTAATAAATCTGTCAACGTTATAAAAGCCTTGCGCGAGATAAATAGAATTACATTTTGTGTTACACGATAATGAAAAATACGACTTAATCTTATTCATCTCCTCGTTGTTTAGCGGAATATCGTCAAATACAATTATTTTATGCTCGGACGAATCAAGTTCGTGGATGGGGATTAATTCCTCTTGTTGTTTTATTAAAAATATATCGTCGTCAGCGTCAAGCTCATCATTAAATTTATCCTTGTATTAGCGTATTAATTCGTATTTGTCTTGTTGCGGATTAATTGTGTAAATATATACCTTATCGTAATTAAAGTTATCGTTGAGTAAGAGATTTAGCAAAAGGTTTGTTTTACTAGAGCCTGTACGACCAACAATAAGATAATGACAATCTGGAAGTTCGTTATTATGTTTATGTTTGATTAATCGTTCGGTGTCAAATTATAATATCGTTGACTTCGCCATTGTTGTTGTATAATTTTATGTTATATAATTTACATAATATGGCCTATTACACAACGTTTGGAATAGCACTTACGGGATCTGTTTCCGCTGACGAACCAATAACAACTAATACATCATCGCTAGTCAAAAAAACCGCCGACACAATGGCAGGAATCCTGTTTATGTCGAATCAGCGAGTACTTAGTTTAGAAACAAATTATCCGCCAATAAATGTTGTTGATACACAAGCTGTTAGTTATGCACAAATAAAAACGATCGATAATAACAAATTATCACTGACAGGAGGAACTTTAAGCGGTAACTTGGATATGTTAGGGAAAAAAAAATTAGAAACCGCGTATCCGCCAAGAAACTTAAATCAAACACAAGCTGTAAGTTTTTTTACAGTTGAAGTATGTTGATGATAACATGCTTGATAAAACCGGTGGAACGGATACAGGCAACTTAACAAAGAGCGACAACTCAAAAATAACTGGATTACCTATAACCTCACCTCCAGCTGGTGATACAGACACTATTAGCTATGCTCATTTAAAAGGTGCACTGGCACCGTATTTAAAATTATCTGGTGGAATGATGACTGGATCGATTGATATGGGAGGTAAGTTGATTTATAATACTCAACTTGACAATACAAGTCTTAGCAATGATGATTGGCTGACTAATGTTAGATTTGTTAAAGACAATTTTGTAGAAATAATCGGAGGTACAATGACAGGTAATTTAAATATGGGACCTAACAAAATAATAACAAGTTATACTCCAGCTAATCCTTCTGATCTAACAAATAAATCCTACGTTGATTCTGTTGACGATAACAAGCTCGATAAAGCTGGCGACACAGTGACAGGTAACCTTGTAATGAGGAATAACTAAAAAATAACTGGATTACCGACAACCTCACCACCAGCTAATGAGACTGATGCTATTAGTTACGCTTAGTTAAGAGGAGCACGTGTTCCGTATTTAAGACAATCTGGTGGACCAATGGCAGGCAATATAAATATGAGAAACAACAAAATAACCACGACATATGTTCCAGTTAACCATAATGATCTAACGAATAAAGCGTACATTGAAAGTATATTTAGTGGTGGTATAAAACGAACCAAAAACAATGTTGGGTATATTCCAACACTTTTTAAGGCAACTGATAACCGAGTTGGGTTTGAGATAGGTGCATCATCATATTATCCTGAAAATTATCCTTATCACGCTTTCTCTGATAGACAAGAATGGACTACTAACGGAGAAGTTGAAAATTTTTGGATTAATATTAAATGTCCCATTGCAGTTGCTATCTGGTAATTTCATTTGCGAGGTCGATTAACTTTAGTGTTGGTCGAATTTATAATTGGCGATTAGAAGGATCAAACGATGATATCGACTGGGTAATATTGTATAGTACAGAGAACACGTATATTTCAACAACACAATATTTTACGATTCCGACCTCAAATACTGTCAACAATTACTTGTATTTCCGAGTTTATCTTATCGCTGCTGAACATCCGTTTCCAGTACTGACAGCATTTCAAATATACACACTTGAAGGTCAGATTTAATCTAACGTTGTAAAATAATGACTGAACCAGCAATTATAACCGTTGCGAGAGAATTTTATGATAATATTTTTAACCCCGAAATAGATCTGGAGGACAAATCACTAGCGGCACGTGTGATGAATACTAGGAAAAAATTTTCAATTCCAATGATAAACTCTCCATTGTCAGAAGAAGAAAAAAATTTTGTTCGTGTTATGCATATGCAAGGACCACAACTATTGAAATCAATAGAAAACTTTGATATTATAAGCAGATACTGTCATCCTGATGATTGTCTAGAAGAACAAAAACAAGTTGAAATCCTGTTTAAAAAAGTATTGCTCGAACCTGATTCTAAAACTATCAATTTGATAATACAATCAGGTTTATTAACACGAATAGCACAGGAGGAAAAAATAAAAGATAACTATAATCGTCTCAGCAAACTAGCGGAATCTAGGATAATAAGAATTAAAAGGAACAAGGAGTTATGCAATAGTTTTTTAAAACGAGAAATTTTTTAAGCATCTTGGTATGTACTCCCACGACAAGAAAACCCTAGTTAAAGTCGTTACCATAACAGCGGATACGGAGTTAATTATAAAAGCTTACTCGAACGCGCTTCTACCAATGATGCGTAAAAAAAACTCAGAATGTGATCAGATTATTGTTGACAGATCTCTAGAGATAATCAAAATTTTTGACGATGAAATTGATAATCTCAGTGATGTTGAGCGAGAAAAGTTTTTTGAAGAAGTAACACAAAGTTGAAAGAAACGTTTTATTCTTACTACAACATAAGTGAAGAATATAATGTTCCACTTCCATCGCTCCAGCGCTCTAGACAATTGTCATTACGAAATTATTACAATGAAATTGAGAAAATACTCACGAAATGATACGAAAAATTAATGTTAAAGTAGCTTCTGTTACTGGTCTTAAAATTGACAAAAACAGAATACGAAAAGTAATGCTAATAAATATCATAGTCGCATATGCAATTATCAGACAACATCTTGTTCTCAAAAATTTAACGTTGGATCAAATAAGCCTGGTACTTGGATTTCTTGATGAAACAGAAGGAGAATACGGTAATTTGGTGAACGAAACAGGTTTGTATAAATTTCATTTAGAAGACACGGTTGATTCCTACAGTTGGTTAAAGAAAAATGAGGTATTGATAGATGAACGAAATAGAGATACTTTGTCAGATGTTTATGACAAGTACAGAGATTTTATAGCTGATCCTAAAAATAATAGGTTCCGTGAGTTTCTTGATTCGATTGTTGGTACTAGAGTTTTTACTATCGTATAAAAATTGTAAGCAAATATTGTATAATGAAAAAACAGATCTCGATTTCAATCATATTTCAGAAGAAATTCCAAAACAAGATGTTGACGCTCTAATGCAATATTACAGATATTATCATAAAAACCTTTGGTGTGTAAAACAATGTTACAAGTATTACCTTTAATACTTCGAGTAACATCATATTTACCACTGCTGATGACAAGCTCTGGCATAATTTCAAGTGGAGCATCATTAAATCCGTTTTTGTTAATAATATCTGGTGTTGGTGTTTCTCTTTCAACGGCGTGTAAAAAAATTGAGCCTCGACTTGAAACTAAAAAAATGCTTGTAAAACAGCAAGTATTACTTATAAAAAATTACTTGATCAGATGCGATCTTACTTGCGAGGCGTAAAATATGATATGGACGACTTAATACGAGAGTTCCGTATTATTGACAGTATGTTAACAGATATTCTGCCAACGCGAGTTTGCAAGTACGAAAATAATTATCATAAAACATGGCTGTAAGAGTCGTTTCTAGATCAGAGACCCCTTATTTTGTCACGTGAAAATCATCATCGGAGCTGAAGAAAATGTCAACATAGAAGGGTTTTGGAGGGGAAAGGAGGGTTTCTGAGTTAAAAACCTGGTTTTCCTTTACTACTACATCCTTGAGTACTTGGCAATTGAAGTCTTGAAGATGGCTGGTAATGCAGCCAGTGACAACAAAAGGACGAGAATCATCCCCCGTCATCGGCAGATGGTCATGCTTAATGACGAGGAAACGCATACGCTCCTATCTGGAGCAACCATTGCCCGGGATGATGTGTTGCCTAACATCCAGACCTGTTCTGCTGGCCAAGAAAACCAACATCTCTGTCTCTCTGATATTCTTCTTCTTCAGGCTCTATACACTGTGATTGAAAATTTATTACCATCTCTGTTATTCACACATCAGATGTGTGTGTGTGTGTGTGTGTGTGTGTGTGTGTGTGTGTGTGTGTGTGTGTGTGTGTGTGTGTGTGTGTGTGTGTGTGTGTGTGCAATTTGAACCTGGAGGATGTTTCAGAATGGATAATAACAGTGAATTTTATGAAATTGTAGTGAATAAATCGAAAATTCATTTGAAGCACATAAGAGCTTGTAAAATCTTTTTCGCTCGAAGGATGGGAGGGTTGGTTTGTTGATTAGCTGTACATTCAACATCGTTGGAAGGCCATGAGACGTTTGGGAACGTATGTATGTATGTGTATGTATGTATGTATGTATGCATGTATGCATGTATGTATGTATGCATGTACGTACACGCATACGCACGTCCGAATGTATGTATGCATTCGTATATATATATATATATATATATATATATATATATATATATATATATATATATATATATATATAAGGTTATATATATATAACTCTTGTTAAATATCAAAGTTTAGAGCAAAATTAAGTTTAATTCCCTCTAAAGGTTTTCCCCTTAAAATACAGAGCCTTGCGTACAAGTTACCTGATTTAAAATACAGATGCTTGCACACAGGTTACCTGATTTCATCTTCTCTAAGCCTGAAAAATAAAGAATAACTAATGTTAGATTTCTTAATGGTGACGTTACGATTGTTGTATTGTATGAGGATCAAATATGTCAAAATGATGTCTGATATTTTGCTTTAAATTAATATCTTGGCGGTTAAAATAAACATCTAATTAAAATGTACGTATAGAATGCACTTATACATTAACAGCAGCAATATTACTACTACTACTACTACTACTACTACTGCTACTACTACTACTAAAAATAAAATTAAGCATTTATATTAAATGATTGTGGTAAGAAAATATATGAATTTACATTTTATCTTCTCTAGAAAAGATTTTCGGCAAAATACTTTCATAGGTGGAAAATTAAATAGAGACTTCTGCGTGCAGAAACATGATTTTTACCTTAAAAAATAATTTCACAATTGTGCTAGGTATTCCCTCATTCTGATTAAAATCGAGACCTGCAACATAACTGATATCTTACAGTCTCTGATGAAAGTTTATGTTCTGGTGACGTATGGAATTTTCGAACCAGGTATATTTAATAACCTATGAGATAAAGCGTTGTAATTCATGTTAGGGAGATTTATCGCTAGCAATGATATTTTCCGAATGTCGTTTATTGCTTTACGAAATTTGGTTGGTCAATCAAAATGTCAGCACAGCACGATCGCACACTGGCACCCATCAGCTATACTTATTATTAGTATATCTCGATTTTAATAAGATTGGCTATTTCGTTTGCCGTCAAATGAATGTTGAACATTTATAAGAAACAATTCATAGAAAATTGAAACCCAACTTTCCTGCACTGTCACTACATTAGTGGTGACATTTAGAAGTTTAACAAAACAATAGCTTTCATCAATGATATAGTATTTAATGTCGAAAATCTATATATTTTATTTCGGCACATTATCGGTTATGGGCTTCAAGCCTGTAAAATCAACAACTAAATTAAACGTTGAGATTCAGATAATCGTTGTCTGAAGAATTCAAAACGTTCACCTGTCCGATTTCATTAAAGGGAGCGTATACTAGTCAAAAATAAGTAAGTCCAGCTTATGCGCATCCAAACAATGTTTTTCTTATACTAAAAGACTTACTTTTCTGCCGTATATACAGTGTTTTGAACCACACTTCCCGCCATGTTCTGCAAGAAATTTAGGTATATTGACTACTTAGTTATCTTTTCAAGATAACCACCTTAAAAATTAATAGTATATAAAAACTGTAAAGCCCAGATATTTTCTGTTTTCCGAAAATTATAACCAGAAAGACACTGAAGTTATTGCATAAAATTAGTTTGATTTTCTTTGTCATATACAGACAAGAACTTCAGAAAAAATAGCTGAAAAGGAACAATATTCTTCAATTCTGAAAACTAATTGTAAGGTTAATTCGAGTTAATATTTTGGTCTAGTTATTTAACACTGATCTAGGGCAGATTTAAAAATGGAATACTGAAAGGTTGTAACATAATGATTCCAATTTGTTCTGTTCCGCTTGAATAATAAAACTCCACTGTAATAAAAAGTCACAGCCTCCATTTTCATTTTAAAATTTGCAGATAAACTTGTTCACAAAATACATGAAAGTGCAGTACAAAATTCGTTATAATGGCTTCGCCCTAAACATGATATAATGAATTGAACGACTATTACACTTGTCTCTATCGATGTCAAGATATAGATACATGCTGAACATGATATCATGAATTGAAGACTATTATATTTGTCTCGATCGATGTTAAGATATAGTCACATGCTGAACATGATATCATGAATTGAAGACTATTATATTTGTCTCGATCGATGTTAAGATATAGTCACATGCTGAACATGATATCATGAATTGAAGACTATTATATTTGTCTCTATCGATGTCAAGATATAGATACATGCTGAACATGATATCATGAATTGAAGACTATTATATTTGTCTCTATCGATGTCAAGATATAGATACATGCTGAACATGATATCATGAATTGAAGACTATTACACTTGTCTCTATCGATGTCAAGATATAGATACATGCTGAACATGATATCATGAAATTAAGACTATCAAACTTGTCTCAGTCGATGTTAAGATATAGTCACATGCTGAACATGATATCATGAAATTAAGACTATCAAACTTGTCTCAGTCGATGTTAAGATATAGTCATATGCTGAAGATGATATCTTGAACTGAAGACTATCCCAGCTAACAATTTCACGTTGCAACAACGTTGCAGTAAGGTTGTGGCAACGTTGTCATATAACGTGGCAACGTGATTTGGTGAACTTGCTGGAATGTTGCTACGACGTTGTTGTATAACGTTATAATAAAACCTTCCTACAACATTCTTACAACATTCAAAACCTATATGCAAATCTGATGAAAGCTGCTTGTGTTTCTGAAACACGTATTCCCTACTGCTGACAAGAATGTCCAAATCTACATTACAAACATGTAAACATTACCATCCATCTAGGAGTTGCCATAGCAGGAATTTCAAGGCTGCCATTGTCACCGTATTGGGTGTCAGTGCTGCACCATTTTCATTTATGACAATCCAAACATCACCAGTCATTTGACCATAATAATAATAATAATAATAATAATAATAGGAGTAGCGATAAGATGCCAGGGTACACTAATTGTTCAAACATTGTACAAATTTGAGCTCTGCATGCAATGATGCGTGACAACTCTCTCAAATTAGTCCAAAGTCGTACATAAAAAAATGCACTCTGCACAATTTAGAATTTTTATTTATCTGTTCATACACTGAAAAAGAATCTTAGATAAAATAGTAATGATACTTATTTAATAAAAATACGTACGTCCATTCTGAAGTATGCAATCAGTTTCAGTGCAAGTGTGCAGGTGTTCTAACACGGCATATATGCAAACATTGCTTTCTGTTCATTGTATGAAATCTTCTTGTTGGGTAGTTTTACTAACAGGCTTTACAGCAGGGCCTTCCATTAGATCTAAATGTGGCAGGTGAGTTGACAAAGTAGGCGGAGGGTTGGGGGTTGAGGGATCTACCCCAATGGGGATAATTAATTTTTTTTTAAAGTAGCAGGGTGTAAGGTAAAAGTAGACGGGCTGATAAGGAATCCCCTGAATTTACAGTCTGAAGGTTCAGACATTTGTTTTTAAGAGACAAAACTGAAAGAAGGAAACAGTACAACAGGTATTTTAATATCACTTTTTGTTTATTTTCTAAATTTAATTAAGATTACAAATCAGAATCAGTCTCCTCCTTCAAGGAATGTTTATCTGTTTCTTTTTATGCTCAGGCACCTGCAAATTAAAAAATAATTTTAATGCTTAAACAAAGTCATATATCATCTCAGTACTGCATACATATGCAGAAGTCACGTTACCTAGCGTTATGAAAATTTATGAAACTTTCTTCACTGCACTTGTACTTCCCTTAATATTGTTAAGCCAAGTTACAAGGTAACTTTGCACTTACTTGCCATTTCAGGCAAGTGGATGGTGAAATCAATTTGAGCAAAGATGAATTTATTTAGTCCAAATATTTCATGTGATTAAAAATTCCAAGTGAAAGCACTTGCCCGATCAGACAGTATGGATGTAAATTTTGTTAGCTGTACTCAAACTTTGATAGTCCTGGGCACTAGGATAAGCTGATTTTGTTATCAATTTAGAAATGCGCCCGCTTTGCAAATACCATGCTTTAAAAGACAAAATTGAATTCAATATTGATGAAATAAGAGTCAAACGGCTAAAACCTTGTATTTTATCCCTCCGCGTT
>JAECUM010046486.1:0-30246 GCA_016617855.1 Megalonaias nervosa | reverse complement strand
AAAAAAAAAAAAACAAAACCAAAAACAGAACAACAACCATTAAAACAGGATGTGATTTATAACCTGCACATTTGATGGGATTGATTTATGGACTAAATACTTCGTTGGAATGAATTATAACTCATACAAATGATGATGGACTTGGTTTATGGACGAAGAACATCTTTGAAGTCCTTATAACAATTTATTTTAAGTTCATGCGTAAGTATAGGTATGTTTAAATTAGTTTACATTCTATCTTAAGAGGAGACTATCGTCATTATTTTGCACTATTTACACGGATCAGTCTGGTGGATCAAAGATGTTGTCAGAACATAATTTTTAATGTCATAAGTGAAAGGTGTAAATATATTTGATTTGTTTATGTAAGTCAAGAAAGACATTTTAAGCACGACTGATGGATGAATAGACCATTGGAAGGACAAACATTGTAATGAATACAAAATTATAGAAAGTGGCATACTATATGTAAGAATAAAGACCACTTTTCCTTCCTTAAATATTTTTCTACTGAGTACAAGAAAGAACAAAATATGATTTGTAAAATATTTTATTCATGACAAGCAGTGAGAAATATCATACTGACCTTTTAGTTGTATCCTTTCCAGGTCCTTAGATATATCTATAAGGAGGTCCTGTGATTTGTCTGTAAAGGGAGACAACTTTAACAACTTTAAGTTTACATTGTATATGTCCAAGGTGTTATGTTAAAACAATGCATTCATCAACAAACCTTTTAATCAAGTCTAGTATGGCTTATATAACCTTATTTTACCTGTTTTTATGCAAATATTACATGTAATGCTTCAGGTGAAAGAAAAGTCTTATTATTAATTTTTAAAGCAATTATGACACAATAAATCATATTACTAAAATTGGCATGACTGTATTTATATATTTTAAAATTATTCTTAAATGTTCTTTAGATGAGTTATGTGTTCATTTAATGTGAAAATGTTTAATCAACCTGCCGACAGAATTAAGAATTCCCCAGGAGGACAAGTGAGTGACTTAATATGATGTCATTCTACTAAAACATGTAGCAGGAGATTGTCTAACAAACTAAATTAGAGTTAAATAGAAGGCAAGCTGAATAAATTGATTGCTGCAACAATGACAAAAAAATGTCCTTTCCCTACTTAAAGAAACTATGTTTTAAAAGTTGTATGAAGTGACTTTAACCATTTATCCCACCTCCAACCCGACGTATTCCAGATTAATTTACCATGCTTTGTTTACGACCCCACCCAACATCATACATTGGTCTACGTACTGTAGCATGTATCATGGTCTTGATGTTACCATGGACTCTTTTATACTAACCTAACGTCTAGATTTTCTCCGATTTTTCTATCCTCCCTATAACTTTTCCTGACTGTGACATGTTACAATCTTTTCCAAGATCACAAGGTCATTAATCTTACTTCCTAAGCCTATAACAATATCATACCCTAAAGAACACGCACCGGCCAGCTTCTGTTCTCATCAGATGGTTTCTCCATTTTACGGCGCCATTAGACAAACACTGACCTAGTGTGATCTCTTCCACTTAACAGGTTAGCTTTGGTGGTAGGGGCCAGTTTCGCATATTATCCCCTGCCAAATTTCTTATGTTAAGGATATGGTGAGTTTTTGAGCTATTATTGTGTAATAATTACAGAGATGGATATATTTGTGAACTGTGTGTTTCGGGCTTGTGTTGTTCTTGAAATTGATGTGAGGCATGTCCAACTGCAATAGTCACTGAACAGGATGTAGCCATTGAAATATACACTATGTAACACAATTTTTGTTCCTGGGTAGTAAGTGTTATTTCGTAATTGCTTATGCCTAAAAAGTATAGAAAATGGCTAATATTCCCCACAAGCTTTGCTTTTGTGACCAGGACAGTGATAGTTTGAAATTTACTTATTTTCAGTGAGAAAACGAGCCAATATGTGTTTTTCCGTTCACAGAAAGTCAGAGAAAAACAGCATATGAATCAAAATTAATATGTATTTATACTAAAGTAATACAAAAATGACCACAAAAGATTTAGAAGTGAGTAGTGTTTCGAGATTTAAGATTATACTGTAAATCACTTTTACGAATCAGCCCCGAAATATAGTCTCCCATTTGTTCTCGTTATACTGTCTTGGTAGCGGCGTTCAAAGTCCTGTAGCCCATTGTGTCATAGTTCTTCACCAGAGTCTCAACAAACCTCCACATAGTTTTCGTCCTTGTGATTGCCCAGGATGCCCCGAACCACTGTAACCAAGCTTTACCTTTCTTCTTATTAGTGAGCTTCTTTGGAAATTCATTGCACGCCAGGATTTTCTCTATCTGTGGTCCGACGAAGACATCTGCTTTGACATTTGCCTCAGACAGCTTAGGGAAGAAGTCTTGAAGGTACTTGAAGGCTGCTGACTCCTTATCTAGAGCTCTGACAAATTGTTTCATAAGTCCTAATTTGATGGGCAGTGGTGGTGTCAGCACCTTTCGGGGGCCCACCAGTGCCTCCCACTTGTCGTTGTTCCTTCCCAAAGAGAACTCGGTCCGCTGTGGCCAGTCCCGCCTGTGGTAGTGCACCTTGGTGTCCCTGCTGTCCCAAACTCAAAGATAGCAGGGGAACTTGACAACACTGCCTTGGAGACCCATCAGGAATGCTGCCATTTTAATGTCTCCAATGACTTCCCAGCTGTACTCAACATACTTCAAGGAGTTCAGCAAGGTCTTGATGCTGTTGTAATCCTCTTTAAGGTGCACCGAGTGAACCAGGAGAAGAGACGGGTACTTGTTTCCATTATGGAGCAGCACGGCTTTGAGGCTCCTGGATGATCTGTCACTGAAGAGGCGCCACTCATTCTGGTTACAGGCGATTTCGATTGCCTCGAACAGAGTGGTCACTTTGTGGTAGAAGCAGATCCCATCTTGCGGGGTGAAGAAGCTAAAACATTTTGGTGACGCTTACTCTGATCTGCGACTTGCACACTTTCATCCAAAAAGTTCCATTGCTTTGGCCTAGACGTCGAAAGCTCGGTATTGGACTTGGTGGGACCAAGATCTCTGATCAAGTCGCTCAGGTCTTTTTGGTTGGGGTAGTATGGGTTTCTCTCCTCAGTTCCAACTCTGAAATTGTCATCTTTGATCTACAGTGTCTTCCTCGCTTTTTGATTTGCTGCTCCTTTTTAAAGACGGCTGCTCTCTCTCCAAAAGAGTGGGATCGGGGAGCTCAGGGCACTGTCGCACCGGGGGGATGAATGAAGGGAAGGTCCGGATACGTGATAGCAGATGTATTCTTGCCAGTCCGAAATTTGTAAAGGTTCACCATGCAGAGGTAGCAGTTGCTTGAGTGGTCAGTGGGTTCCCGCCAAATTCGTGGGATAGCGAACTTCATGGTTCTCTTTTCCCTTCTGTACCATCCTACAAAAATATATTTATTTCACCCATGATTAATATGTAACTTTTTCTCAACATTTTTCATATATGATATATTTGTCAATAATAAAAATAACTGGAAATGGTCGCTTCAACGAAGACTGCAGTTTACCTGACAGTCCTGTTTCCTTTTTGGAGTATTAAACCCAAACCAAATCACCTAGTTTGAACTGTTCCCATTTCAATCGACTGTCGTAGAATCTCTTCTGGCGTAACATACTTTGGTTAAGGAGTTTCCTTGCAAAATGAAGAGCCCCGGTGTAATTCTGCAAGTCAGGAAGTCCAGTGGATAGAACAGCATTGGATATTATTGGACCCTTGCCAGAACCTTCACTTGGGAATACATATATTCTAGTAATTGGAGACTATTTTATTAAATGGACAGAGGCATTTGCACTGCCTAATCCTGATGCCACAGCCTAGCCAATGCACTTGTTGAAGAGATAATCTGTAGATTTGGCGTGCCTCGTCAGATTCATTCGGATAAAGGGACACAATTCGAATCTAAAATTTTCCTCTTCCAACTACTTCTAGCTGTTTCCCATCTGGATAAAGAACACTCCCAGTACCCTCATGTAACCGAGGTCGATATTCATGTGCCATCCTGTCATAGACACCCTTTGCTATCATGGTAACCGTAGCACCTGTGTCTATTAAGAAGTTGACACCCATTCTGTGTACAGATCCCGTAAGGTACATCCCAGCATCTTTCATCGTTGCCTTGACCAGTTATATTCCTAGGCCTGGAATCACGGTCCTATCCCTGGCCCTTGGGCGGGCCTACCGTAGTTTTCCCACAGTTTGGGCTTACCTTTTAGACAGTCTCTTTTGAAATGCCCCATTTCTCCGCACTGGTAACAAGATCTTCCCTTCGTTCCTTTTTTCTCCGCAAATTTTGCCTTCAAATCCTTTAGTAACTTCTTGAGTTCCGGAATTTCTCTCTTAAGTTCCTGGATATCACTTAGCCCTGCATCAGACATTGTAACGGTTAATGCATATCTGCTCAAATCATTTCGTTGATGTTCGGATTTATTAAAGGCTTCGGGTTCTTCTCCAATATGAATTGCTTCATCAAGGGTCTTAGGACGTGCCTGTTGTATTCTTAACCTAAGTTTGCTGTCATTAAAAGTATCGATAAATTGCTCCTTCGACAGTGGCTGGAGTAATTCTTCTAGTGCCTTGAAATATGCTTTGGAAGCGAGTCGGCGTATCGCTTGTCCCAATTATGGGAGTGTTGCATGCTCCCTTTTTTGGAGCGAACCTTCTTTCTAGTGAATTCATGAGCCTGTCATAATCTGGAGTTCCAGATCCCAGTAGCTGTTGGGTCTGACCCCTGAGACTCACTGCTAGATAAAGCCCTTTCTCTTCTTTAGTCCATCTGTTTATCCCGGCACTCGTACTAAAATGCGCTTGAAAGTCCATCAGTGGTGTGGTACCGTCAAAGGTTTGTGGCGTTACAAGTGGTCGTTCCAGTTTATTTTGTTCCAAAAATTCTAATCTTCTTTGGGGAGCTTGTTTTCTTTGCCGGGGTTTCGATGGTGTCATTTGATGTTCAGTTCCGAAAGTCCTGCGTCTACTTTCTTCTATTTCACGTTCCAGTTGCCGAATGTCATGATAAATTAATTCTTTCTTGTGCATCTATCATTGACGGGACTGTCTGTGGTTGCGCCAATTGCATTTTTTCATAACATTTTCCAGGATTAGCAGCTACTCTACGAAAAAAATAATCCATTGCTACCACCAAATTGTATAGCATGCTACACGGTCTAGAACTCACAATGGACTAATACTAACCTAACGTATAGATTGTCTCAGATTTTCTATCCTCTCTATAACCTTTCCTGACAGTGACATGGTACAATCTTTTCCAAGATTACAAGGTTATTAACCTTACTTCTTAAGCCTATAACAATATCATTCTAAAAAAAACCCCGCACCGGCCAGTCTCTATCCTTATCATGTCGTTTCTCCATTTTACGGCGCCATTAGACAAACACTGACCTAGTGTGATCTCTATCAATTAACGGGCTAGATTTGAGAACTATTTACAAAGTCAGCAAAGATACCTTGCTAGAGTACAGGTCTCTAAAATATTTTTGTCATCGAAAACGTTTTTGTGTTAGGAAAAAGTGCTTACTTTCCGCTGTAAGATTTACTGCTCCTTGTTTTCTGCCTGATAGCATATATAATATGCTTACAAATGTATATTGTGTCATTGTCAATACAACTAGCGATTTCACAAGGTACTGGTTTGACCATATTGCGGTTCATTTCATGCATAAAAGGAACATTCCCTGTTAAGATTGGAACGTTATTTAAAGAGTTCATGTGCTACAATTGTTAAATAAACAGGAACGTGGAAATTATAATGCATATAACCATTTAACCAGTTCAAATATTTTGTTTTGACTCCATAACGTGCAACATGAAAGTTACAATTCTCGCAAAGGAAAAATGATGAGACCTCTGGTGATATTCAGACAATTACATCAAGCACATGTGATGACATAACAGTCGACCTGCCGAATGAAGCCATCACATAAAATGTTACTGAAATACTGTAGGTCAGTTTTACCAGAAACACTGATTTATGACGCGTTCTGAAAGAAGAACTCTCGAGGGGACTGAAGAAAGAAATTTGAGCTAAGACCATTTTTTTCCTTTTAATTCTCAGTGTCGAAACCATCTTTTGATATTCTTCGGCAACAACAAGATTTTCAAAACTTAGCCGCTGTGGTACACATGCTGGATATCTTCTTGGTCCTAGCAGGCATTAGAAGTCTTTTGGTGAAAATCTTATGCTAATATGTCCATCCATTAATCGGGTGTAATAACAGCAAGATTTTTCTAGATGACCATTACGGCTGTCATATTGGATATATAATTAGCACCGACTTGTTTCGACTTGTGACCAAATTCCACGTATAGCCTCTGCGTAAGTATTTGGTTGAAATTATGCAGCGCGCCAGCTTTAGGGTGGCATGTAGCGTAATCGATAATGGTCAGATATATCGATTTCCGTTTTCTGACGCAGGGTTTATCACTCCTGTTAAGTCCATCACGATACATTATCCATAAACGGTGTTCTTTCCAGAGAAACGAGCAGGTGCGTAGGATGCGATAATTATGTTCCTTACCTAATTCTTTCATGAAGCTTCCAGGGTACACGAACGAAGAGGCAAAGAGAAGGAGGAGCAGAAGGAGGGAGAAGGGAAAGGAAGAAGAGGTGGAATGCGAAATGAGGAAGAAGGGAAGAAAAGAGGAGAAAGATTGGAGCAGATGAATAGAAAGAACAACACAGAATAGTGACTCTCACAAGTTGATGGTGACATTTTGAATGATGAACTAAGATGTTAAATATAAGTTCGACTAACGAGGTCAATTACTATATCATTTGTATTGAGCAGAGATTGAAGATATTATGTTGAATATATGTATTAATTTGAATCTTGAGTCATTATAGGTATTTAGGGTCTTGGCTTCGCTGACTGGGGACTCGAAATCGGTGAAAGCAGACAGTATTGTTTATATTAACGTAGCTGGATAGTGAAAAGATCCACAAATAATAATCATACTCAAAATATTCACTTGACTAAATTTACCTACGTCAAATGATACAGGTACTATGAAGATAGCTGTAGAACTAAATATAAAAGATTGTCTGCATTTATTGTGTGAAGTAACCTGGATAATCTTAATTCATTAAATAAACCAATTCCTTCCAGATGACCAGTATGCTGCATATGAAGTTTGTTCCATTGATATTTGCATTTTTGTAAAAAAAAATTCATACATTTCATTCTGCCAGTTGGGAACAGCTACATATTACAATGCTGAAACAGGAAGTATATTTTGTTTAATGTACAGATTTCAGTTGTAGTAACTTCACGATGCATTTGGAGTATATGTGAATAATTTTAGTTACATATAACTTCGTGCTCCTTAAGTCGAAGTAATCTAGAGTTTACTGTGCTCATGCAATATGGCTCACATGTATGGAACACACAATGCAAGCTTCCTAATTATATAGTATTATATGTGTATCTGTCCCATACTGATATCGAACCCTGACTATCATTCAAGATGGGTCGTGTTTGCAATTGTTGGACACTTTGGCAGGAACTCCAATTAAATACCTTTACATGGTGATTATTCAGTTTATTGATTTCATAGTCAACAAATATTCCTTGCAAAATCATTTTAGAAGTTCACGAAGACATGCACGCCACACCACCACTGTTGAAGTACAACGCCAATATTTAAGTAGGTTCAGCAATATATGTAATGCTGATTAAACCGGATTGTATGTTACGTGCTACAGTGTCTCAGTGAAAGCTCCGCCTGGTAGAAACTACGTGTATGGTCCTACACTGGTCCGACTTCTTCATGCAGGTAATTTTTGTGATAATTTTTGTGATGATAAGCAACCTATAGAATTGTTAACAATAAGGAAGGGACTTACCTATTTAAAATTATATTAGTATTAGATTTTAATAATAAAGATAACTTTATTTAGATGTTATTTAAATAAATAAATACGCCTACACACATGACCATGACGACAACAAAATACATGGCAATATTTGATTTACATTTTGATCAAGAAATACAAGCATGTAAATTATATTTTCAAATATAATTTAGTTTTAATGTTTCAAAATGGTTGGCTTAAATATAATGTTATTTACGGTTGATATGAAAATGAAAATATGGTACTTACCTTGAGGATGTGGAGATTGTGGTTTATATGTGATGATGATATTTTTCATTGCGACATAGATGGTTCCAAGGTCCCAGAATATGCCGACGGGATTATGTGGTATCCCTCTGTATATGGCCACTAGCTCACATCTTTCTGTCAGCTGATGAATAGTGTCATTGTTACACAGGAATAAAAATCCTTCGTTGTCTACGGTTATTCCACATGGCGCTGATAGTTCCCTGTTTTGATATCTAAATAGCGGTCGATCGGGATCCATAATATCAAATGCATACACAGCATTGGCAGATGAACGGTGCCCGGCAAAACACGAGATATAAATCATGTTGTTATTTGTGGTCAAGTAGCTCAACCGCCCTTCACTGACATTGTGTACTGTGCCCACCGTTTCATCTTGAAGCGACATAACACACCAACGGATCGTGTTCTCCTTGACGCCACTAACAACAATTTTATGCCTACATGTAGTAACACCATGACAGTAATCAAAGGAATTTTTTACATTAATTTTTCTGCCATCTTTTATCACACCTCTGACTTCTAGAGACATGAGCTCTATTGTACCGTTGTACAGAGCCACACAGATTTTACTGTTCATGATACAACACAGGCCATGGGGTTCTGCATCCAGTTGGTACGATGAAGACAGCAATATGCCGTCATGGCGACTATACACGCGAACTTTCCTTGTAATGTAGTCGGTGATTATCAGCATGTCTCCTGACACAACAATACCTCTGGGACGAAGGCCGGCTATAGATCAAAATTTAATAAGCATCAATAATGTCATGCATATCATATTAACATACAATATAACTTATATGCATCAAAATAGAATGAATTGCATTATATTTATAACTCTAAATAATAGTCTACTGTCATAACTTTTCACCACTTCCACCACAACTGCCTGTAAAGATAGACATTCCACGTCCCGACGTCTGTAGCCATTATTATGTCTCCAGACGTAACAATACTCTGGAGTCATGCCGGGCTAGGGAGGAGGCTTATTATACAAATTTAAAATAAATCAATTAATACAAAATCATAACGATACACAGTACTATATGGTAGTTATGTTTGTGTCATCATCTTGGTGTTCTTTTTCTTTTCCTTTTTCGTCTTCTTCTCCTCGATCTTCTTCTTCTTCTTCTTACTACTACTACTATAGGTATTTACAGCAGAGGTCATATTGATTTTAAAAATAAGGAAGATAATACATAATCAGCACAATAGAGACAATGCTATATGATAGTCGTAGCTTTATCATCATCATCATCATCATCATCATCATCATCATCATCATCATCATCTTATAACATACATACATACATACATACATACATACATACATACATAAAAAATATATTTCTATATATGTGAAAGTTCAAGTGCTATTAATTTGTCTTTTCCCTTGATGTGCCTGATATCAATATTATATTCCTGTAACAACATACTCGACCTTATTAATCTCTGATAGTTGTTTTTCATCTTGCCAATGAATGTAATGGGGTTGTGATCGCTCAACACAATAATCCACGAAGGAGCTGAACTAATGTAAACTTCAAAGTGTTGTGATGCCAATATCAAAGCCAAACATTCCTTCTCGATTGTGAAACAATTTTGCTCTGGTGCTTATTTTATATTTCTTAGAAAAAAAGCACACTGGATGATCAACTCCATTGCCATCTTCTTGAAACAATACTGCTCCAACCCCAATATCACTTGCAACACCAGACACTTTAAATGATCGACCGAAGTTTGAAGCTGTAAGAACTTATGCACTCTTAAGTATGGCCTTTAACTTATCAAAAGACTCCTGACATTTTTCAGACCAATTAAACTTGGTTTTCTTGCTCAGTAAGTTTGTCAGCTGTTCAGAAATTATAGAAAATTGGAACAAAATTACCGATAGTATCGAGCCATACGAAAAAGTCGCATCAGTTGCTTTTTACTGCTAGGCATTGTCGCTAAATTTTCTTTCCAGTTGTCACTGTAGATGATGACATCATCGATGAAATCATCACAATTATCTAGACCTGATGTAATCATGTTCATTAAACGTTGAAAAGTATTAGGCGAACCTTTCATCCCAAATGGCATCACTTTATATTGATAAAGTCCATTTGGAGTCACGAATGCCGAAATTTCCTTTGCCCTTTGCGCCAGTGGAATTTGCCAAAATCCTTTCAGAAGGTCAAATTTGGTGACATACATTGCATTTCCAATTTTATCAATGCAGTCATCGATTCTTGGTAACGGAAATGAATCTGTTTTAGTCACACTGTTCACCTTTCTATAATCAGCACACATGCGGAAAGTTCTATCTGGTTTCGGAACAAGTATCCATGGTGAACACCAGTCACTTTCACTCGGTTCTATGAAATCATTTTCCAGCAAATACTGAATTTCTTTTTTCAAATATTCCTGTTTGAGAGGATTCATCCTGTATGGGTGTTGTTTCACAGATGTGGAATTTACAATTTTAACTTCATGGTAAATTTTGTTTTTTCTTGTAGGAACATCTGGAAATAGGTGCTCATATTCAAGCAATAACTGCTGAAGTTCATTCCTTCATTGTTGTGCAAATGTGAAAGTTTCTGGTCCAGATTATTCATAATTTCTGAATTCCGAAGTATTGTTACTTCAAACTAATAGAGTCCGATGGCATTCCATTCCTTTAAACCTGAGTGGGACAGGTACAACTAAATTATCTGCATGATTAACCTGGCTATCTATTTCAACAAACTGGTACTTCTTTAATTTATTTACATCCCAGGAGTACTGTTATTATAATTTTACTCATTCATTTTCTTCGTAACATTTTAAGGGCCGTAATACGTAATCTGAAGAAATTTTTTTAGAATGAGCAAGAGAGACAGAACTCTATCACCAGACTAAAAAGTTCTCTCCATTGTGGTTCTGTCGAACCATAATTTTACTTTTGACTTGAATTGATGGACGCCAAATTCAAGCATAATTGGCTGGAAAATTCCAGACATAAAATTTGACCCTTGATCAGATTGGACAGATTTGGGAAGGCCAAATTGAGTAAACAACTTTATCAAAGCTTTTATTATTGTTTTTCTTTTAATATACCTCAATAGTATTGCCTCTGGGAATCTTGTTGACGCACACATTATTGTCAATAAGATTGGCTACCTGAGTTGGTCTTAGGTAAGAGACCAACACAATCTACCATTATTCTTCTAAATGGTTCGTCAAATGCAGGAATAGGTTGCAGATGAGCCTTAGGTATCTTCTGATTGAGTTTTCCTACCATGTGCAAGTATGACAAGATCGGCAGTATTTACAAACATCACTTTTAAATTTTGGCCAATAGAAGTGATTCAAAATCTTGTGATAAGTCGTAATTATCCCTAAATGACCAGCCAAAGGAGTTTCATGCACCAGACTAAGAATTTCCTGTCTGTATGATTTTGGAACTACAATTTAACAGTTCACTGACCACTCTTCACCAGCAGGTACCTCCGGAGGTCTCCATTTTCTCATAAGAATGCCATTTTTAATGAAATAACAAATAGCTTCCGTTTGATTAATGGCCCTTTGAAACAAACAGGAGATCCCAGGATCTTTTCCTGTTCGACTACAAGTGATTGTCGTTTGTCACCCTTATTAGAATAAAGAGAATGAGTAGTTAAAAGAGGATCACTGTGATCAATACCTCTTGATTGATCCAGACAAGGAGTGAAAGTGACCTCATCAAAAGCCTGACCAAAACATGTTTCAGCTAAAGGAATACTTTCCTGACCAACATCATTCTCAAGAGCTTCCATTGCCATAGCTCTAGTAACTGAGCAGGCTGGGTATAAATCAGGGAACTCTTTTTCAATAGGGTCGACTTTCTGATCTAAACAAGGCTTGTCAGTTACAAGTGGATTAACCACAACCTTGTCTCCTGCCAGGTCGTTGCCTAGTAATAAATCAAAGCCCTGAACGGGTAAAGAGGACACTATTCCGATGGTCACGGTCCTGAGACTAAGTCTGATGCCACATTTACACAATGGGGAGGAACAGTAGCAAAGCCGCACTCTACTTCCTGAATAAGAACACTCTCATTAAAAGAATACTTCTCAGAGAAAGGCAAATTACTTGACAATAAAAAACTCTGAGAAGCTCCTGTGTCCCTTAAAATTTTAATAGGGATAGGACTGGCTGAATCTCAGAGTGATACAGAACCCTTCGACATGAATGGTTTATAATTCTCCATAATAAAATCAGACTGGGGTTTATTAGACCGAACAAATGGTTTGTTTTCAATACATGACCATGACCTTGGCCTCTTAGAAATAAGATCATTTAGAATTGGTCTGTCTTGATTCATTTGCTTATTTTTCAATTTGTTGCAATCAGAAATGACGCGTCCTTTCGTCCTGCAATAGGTACACGTAGGAATAGATAAGGATTTCTGATCAACATTACCAGAAACTGAACTTCTAAAAGTTGTGCCAGATTGAAATTTGGAAGGGCTCGAATTAGGCTGAAATAATTTTTTACCATAGGATTGCTGAGTGGAAGAGTTGCTTGCAAAAGAAACCATATGAGCTTAATAATACTCGTTAGCAGCACGAGCAGTATTTTCCAAGGTTTCGACCTTATGCTCATCAAGATAAGTCTTAATGTCACTATGGACACAGTTCTTAAACTCTTCAAGTAATACTTGTTGTCTGATAAGTTTGTAATCTTGATCAATTTGCTTTGCTAAGCGCCACGCATCAAATAACTGCTCTTTTTCTCTTGCAAATTCGATATGATTTTGTCCAGCTTCTTTTTTATAGTTCCTGAAATGTTGCCGATAAACCTCAGGGACTAAATCATAACCCTTTAAGATGCATTCCTTAACCAGGATTTTTTTCTAAATGAAGAAAATATTTGTCTACTTCTTCTCTAAAACGGGCCACTAACCTAATATTCTTAGTAACATCAAAACTTGAATTTGTGTGTAAAGTGGGGATGTGCCAGCTCTAATTCTCTTAATCTAAATCGATATTCCCTTTCTTCCTTCTCTCTTTCTCTGTGGAATTCTTGTTGCATTTGCATTTGTTTTTCTTCTGTCTGTAACTGCATTTGTTTCTCTCTCTCTCTCTCTCTCTCTCTCTCTCTCTCTCCTCTTTCACCAGTTGCATTTGCATTTGTATATCTCTTTCCTCTTTCTCAGTAGCATTTTCCTCTCTCTTTCCTCCTTATCTAATTGCATTTGCTTCTCCTCTTTCTGAAGTGCAAGCTTTATTAACTCTAATTCCATCTTGTATTTTAATTTTAATTCCTTTACTTTTATGTTAGAGTCTGATACAGACTTACTGATTAAATCAAAGCACTTTTATATAAAACATTCTTTTCCACCAATTATTGGACCAGAATATTTTTTGATTTCTTGCTTTGTTGAAGAAGCTTTTGCCTCAGAAAGATCATATTTTCTGGCACGATAGAGAAATTCTTCTTTTTTCAAGAAATATAACTGCTCCTGGGTAGGATTGAAATAGGGTATCCACTTTTGATGACATTGTAAAAATACTTGCTGATTTCACTAAAAATTTCTAAAATGTGACATAATACTTGAGATTTTAAAAATTCCGAAAATAGGGGAATTTAAATTTCAAAAACAAAGTTTTCTGAAATATTTTAGCAAAATTCGTATCTCAAGGACGAGAGCCCACTTTTCTGTTACGAATATATGCTCTTCAAATAAGTAATAGAAAAGAGTGAAGACATCAAGCTTTCTAAAATTTAACAAATAATTGATTTTCCTGGAATACAAA
Organism: Megalonaias nervosa; assembly: GCA_016617855.1. Taxonomy (NCBI): domain Eukaryota; kingdom Metazoa; phylum Mollusca; class Bivalvia; order Unionida; family Unionidae; genus Megalonaias; species Megalonaias nervosa. Next base: position 16,329 of record JAECUM010046486.1, on the reverse strand, counting down.
GTAAAAAATGAGAACAAAAGATCTTACGGTTTTGGAAATTAAATTAAAAAATAATCCAGGAATTAAAGACACATATCCTAATAATAAAATGTCCTGAATAAAACTCAGTTTAGATCAACTCCTGAAGAGATTTAAAATTGAAGGCGAGGACGTGTCTGTTATGGCCTGCTACGTATTGATGTGTCAACATTCTTTTGTTGAATTACAGAAATATTATTCGAGATCCGAATTCAGTATAAATTCCAATGAACGTCTTCATCCAAGAACTTTGTCAGAGCACGTTTGTATTTCCAGAGAAAATAATCACTGGAAATCAATAATTTGAAGAAAGTAAAATTCAGCCCAAACTGGTCACAACATAATACAATTAAAAGTGTCAGATATTAAAGTACCACTTTCAAAATTCTTACAGTCACAAGCTAATATAATTCTCTGACTTCAGGTCACAATATAGCATTTTCTAAAAACAACCATTACGTAATGGAAAATAACTTTCTAGCATGATTTAATGGGCCTTGTTTATTTTAAACAATTCCCAATACAATTCACTGTGGAATCCCCAAAACCCTGACCCGAATCAACATGTTTACCTGCGTAATAACTTGGCCAATGAACTCATACCTATAGATTACAATGGAGCTAGTTTTAGTTGTTTACATGAATGAAATAATTTTTTTTTTTTTTAAAAAATGTCACTCAGGTCAAACAGAACTGAACCCATTTCTAAAGACGATCAATTCAAGTAAACAATGTTGCATTACAATAACATGTAATGGAATTAAAAAGAATAAAACTAACAAACAAACAATTAAATTAAATTTACATAACATTATATATCTTGGCATATTGTTTCAAATGTCGCAGACAAATTAAGGAAGGCGAGGACTGTAATTTTTACACAATTCAAAACAGGGGAATGTCTTAAAAGAGAAGGGCAGTTTCAGCTCTGTGGCGAGAGCGGAATTCAGACTGTACATTGCTAAAATGACTTTGAATTCAGGTGAGAGAGAAGTCCGGATAGAAGAACTTTTTCTGAGACGTTTGAAATCAATGACAGGTTAGAATGAATCGCTCGGGTCAAGAGTCAATTTCATCATTAGAGGCTTTACAATGGCAGTTATGATAAATGATGGTAATTTATCCGATGAGATAGAGTTATTGACTACATCTGTCAGTGAAGGCAGTGTTGAATCTCAGCATTCAAACATCATCGATGTTGGAATTGGAGTTTAGATAACTTTTGGGGGCTCTTCATCATAATTGGTATGTACCAAAATTCATAGAGACAGGTTCAACTGTTGATAAAGGTTGCCGTGCATATTATGTACCACGTCTCTCATCTTCGCTAACCAGGTACCAATATGTTAATTTTGGCGGATCGATCAGATATTTTAGTGCTTTGTACTAGTGACACCTATTTGATTTCACGAGTTGCCTCCTTTATTATGTAATGCCAACAGACCTATAGTGTGTAACGGCGGTGCATTGTACATCTGCCGAAATATGTTGGAGACAACTTGAATCAAATGGATTCTTTGCAAGTTTAACATTTAAAGTCTGAAAATGAAAAATTCCTTATCTGTGAATCCATTCCATTGGTGTGCTCTGCTTGTGTTAATCATGAAGTAACGGCGTTCAAATTTGAAGAACTTGATTTTGATTGGATGCGATCTCAGTGAACTATGTAATGGATTCATCAGGGTCTAGATAGGTTAACATATCGGAACCATGGCTAGCGAAGATGTACATCTGGTGAGTGACAATGATTCAATTTAAAAATGCATATCGATGGACTCCTTGATTGTATAGATGGATTTGGAAGTATAAAGTGCCGATATGAATCTAAAAGGGTAAGGAGTTGTAATTTTATGTAGACTATTAGTCAGTAGCAGAAACAAAATAGAAGAAATACTCTATTTCTTCAAAGTTTCTTTGACTAGTAACAGGAAACCTTAAACGTCTAGGCAGGCACTGATTGAGTGAACATAATATTGAAGGAATTTATAATGATAATGATGCATGTCTGTGACTTCTTGGAATAAGCTGAAAAAAAAATAGCTTACGTGATTCATTTCTTACTTGCACGATTTCTTTCCACTGATACGGTCGGAAATGTCTGTGAAATTAATTGTTTGTTTATTGTCTCTTTTGTGCAAATGAAATACGTCCTTTAAATAAAAGTAATAATTTGCTTAATCATAACATTATTTGTATTTCGTTTCGTTAATGTCTTTGAAACAAATCATATTTAAATAAAACTGCATATTATTTCGTTACTTCGACACATTTGTCCGTTATGCGAAATGCTATTTTGTTTTTTCAAGTTTGCTCTTTAGATTTTTGCAAAGTTTTATACAGTACATGAGGTCTTCATAATCTCGCATGGACGCCAATAATAGTTCAGCTCTTTAAAAAAATGTCGGCCTCTTCTAAATGATAAAGTGTTTATAATCTCTCATCGTATCGTGTTTAATATTTGACTTGTGTCTATTCTGTGTTAGCAAATTTAATGTCGTTACTGTAGCGAGTTTACTTCAGTAATCTTTTACAACTAAAATATGGCCTGAAACGATTCTTTTAAAATGAAATTCATTAAGTACACTTACAAGTTTAGAAAGTCTGTAGCTAAAGAAGATGCGGGTATCGTTCGTTCGTGAGTGCGTTCTTTGTGTGTTTTGCGCTGTGTGCGTGTGTGTATTGTATGTGTGTGTGTGTGTGTGCGTGTGTGTGTGTGTGTGTGAGAGAGAGAGAGAGAGAGAGAGAGAGAGAGAGAGAGAGAGAGAGAGAGAACGAAACAATCTACAATAATGGATGTAGATCATTTCAACGTTGCACAGTGTAACATTATGCCCAATTATTTTTCTGAATGTTTTCGGTCCTACCCTAGCAAAAGTTTTAAACCAAAGTAAAAGACTAACCCAAATAAAATATTTATTCCTTAGCTATTGCGATGAAAGTGAAAGGAGTACCGACATGTGTACTGTAGAGGACAGAGGATTGAATACATATAAGTTATCTGCGTTTTGTAGTGGACTGGGCAAGAAACCAGCCGTGTTAATATAAAACGAACGAGGATAATAGTAGATAAAATGTGAAGTGCATAGACAGCTCGTTTAAATAGAAAAACACAAAAAACCCCAAAAGTAACCGTTTTTTTCGATATTTAATCCACTATATTCATTGTCTTGTAACTCAGCAATTTATTGTTCTCTCTCGTAAGTACACACCCCACCCCCACCCATCTCAATCACGAAGAATACCCTTTTTATTGCAAATTGAGTAAATGGTTTAATTCAACATGGTAAATGAACCTTTTCTGCATTTTGGGCCCAAAATAGTGTTGTTGTCGTCTTGTGATCGTATTTGTAGTTTTATCCGTCATTTCAGGTGTAATTGTATATAGCAGAACTGGCAGAATTCCGTTTCCTGGAAGCTACTATTTCTGATACAGCAACTGCCAAAATGGATGTATATATCCTATCTGTCCTTGAACTAAACGTGTAACAGGAATAGTTTCAGCTCAAGGAACAAAATGTCGGTGGGAAATTGCTCGCTTGTCTATTCAACATAATATGAAACCGAGAACAGTAATGGAAAGTATGTCACATTGTACGTACCTAAAGCACGTGATACGTGGGGGAAATCGTCGTTGTTGGATTGAGCAACGGAAACGCTATTTCAGTTTAGGGTATCCATTCAAATATGAGCTCAGTTTTACTGTCTGGTATTTACAGTGCCTATGCCAAACATATTTATAGCAAAGAGTTGATGGTTTGGGGTTTTAAGCCATTTGTCACCACAACATAGGGATTTACAAGGCAGCTAATGTAACTGGTAGAGGAAGAACTCGAGACAACCCCAGCAAGCACCACGGACCCACAAAAGCCAGTGGCAAGTTTTCTCACACGCCCATTCTTGCAGAGCATGCGAATCGAAGCGATGGTGTTTGACCTGGTTGCATGGTGCACAGTCCATAGGGAAAGTCGTAATACATACAGTACTAAAATGATCGTGTTTTTACGACTGCAAGCACCAAACTACACAGAGATCCTCGTCATCTTGCACACACACACACACACACACACACACACACATATATATATATATATATATATATATATATATATATATATATATATATATATATACACATACACCATTTATGTACATACTAAAGTTTCCAAAAATATTGCCCACTGTAAAAAATATTCTCTATTATTTCGTGTGAAAGCTGTCAAGGGAGTAACAATCACATATAAATGTAATCTGTCTTGAACTATTGAGACGACTACCGCTGTAGACTAAACCAACTTCAGATATAAGCTGTCATGCAGTTATACCCAGTGTACCTAATAAACAGAAACGGATAGTTTACGCAAGTTATTATGTTCTTCATACGAACGTTCTCCCACAGATATGTTGTGAAAGTATGTATCTTACAACTAAGATATGGCCTGATAAAAAACTTTGCCTATAACAGTGGTTCATTAAATACAAACACAAGTTTTAATTCACTGAAGGTAACGACGGCTATACGGAGAGAGAGAGAGAGAGAGAGAGAGAGAGAGAGAGAGAGAGAGAGAGAGAGATCAAAAGTTAACAAAGGGGAGAGATCTGAATTAATTGATGTGGAGCTGCTCAGTCATCACGGAGTAAGTGATACAGACATATACCGAAGATATGTTAAAATACCATGGTATGTAAAGTGCTGTAATAATGCAAATTGATATATATGATTTCCCCATGGCGTATGAATAAGTATATAATTATGATTTCATTAGCCACATATTGCTTGTATAATCTCTAGATTATTTACAAATTTCACTTATAAATCATTTATAAAGTAAGAAAACAACGAAACATAGTAATAATTTACGATTTGTAAATGAATTTTGTATGTTGCACAATTTATTTGAAATTCATTATGTTGCCCACTCCACGTTCGTGTCCTCTCTTAAACACACACACACACACACACACACATGTGCCGTAACGTTAAAAGATATAAAAGAAACTGCAGAGTGATACAAAGCAAAATGAGCTGGATTCCAACGTTGAATCTGAACTTGCACCAAGTGACCTACAAGAACATTGGTCGTCATAGAGTTATGTGTACACTTTCCATGGGATTGTTCAGCAGAGTGGCAGAATACTAATGTTGCAAGGCTGCAATAGTCTTCCAAAACCATACGGCTTGTACTGTAAATTCCTTGACTAGGCGTCACACACATACTGTTATCTAGGTGAAGCTTTTGTATTTTGTCTTTCTTTCTTGTTTTAATCTTTAAACGGTTTCTTATCAACATGCCCGAAGGCTTTTCTTTTTCTCTGTACTGATCACTACGTTTTGATGGATCAGCAAGTACGTCAGGTTTACCTCAGTTAGGAACAACTACATATGCTTTTCCTATGATTGCAAAAAGCGAAACCATACAAATTATATTAAGCTTTGTACATACTACTTTTCAATTTATAATTCACCTAGGGCATTTTTGGAGTGTTTCCCATTGGTTTTGGTTTGCTGCAATACACTGACTTTCCGGTCTTTTTTAAAGGAATGTATTAAAGTATATGTGTGCAGAGTATGAACATATTCATTGACAGGTTTCATTAAGCTTGTGCGAACTTATGTAACCAAGGAGCTATATCAGCCAGATTCTTGCTGAAAGTTTCATGATGATATATACTCCGCATCTATGGACCTGTTAACGCTTAAAATGACGCAAAAAGAAGTTGAAAACGTGTATGTTATGATGGAATATTTAAAAGCAATTAGGTGTTTATACATAACTTATGTATAACTTACCAGGTTGTAGTGTCAGAATCCCGACATTAACCAGGTTGCAGCCAGTTTCTTTCTGTCCTCCTGTAGCCATGTTCTAACGGTAAGATTGTCGTTCAGTATTATGGACTAAAATTGAAATGAGTTGTTAAACCGGTAGAATAATTAAGAAATGACTTGGCTACAAAGTAAAATGGAACAAAGTTCTAAATTTATCAATGTTATGTGCATTACTGATATTTAATTTAAATATTAAAATAGATATATAATCTTGTTTGCCAATTACGAAATCTAAAATGTCGCAAGTAAAATTGTGATGTTACAAAGTTTGAGGAAGGTTATGAAACCATTGTGAAGAGTGTCTATCTAACATCATTATAAATGTGAACTTTTATTAATATCATATATAGCTGATCCAGTGCATCATCAGCTGGGTTTGTAATTTCTCAGAGAGAGAGAGAGAGAGAGAGAGAGAGAGACAGAGAGATAGAGAGACAGAGAGAGATTTTTCAGAGAGAGAGAGAGAGAGTTTAATGCATGATCTAGATTGATGTTCGTAACCAAATATTCAATATCTATATACAATAAATTCCTTTCGGTACGTTTTGTTGGCATTTCTCCTCGGAAGAGTCGCTATCATCTTTTATTCGATTTTATATAGAATAGTTGAATTTTAACTATTTTACATATTTTTTGAGCATTTTAAAATAATTGTTTGACTTATCTTTAATTGTTCAGATCTATAAAAGTTAGGCAGTGTATGTCATAAATTTTACTTTCTTGTCATCTTAGAGAAGTTAATAGTTGTAATTATTGGTCCCGGAACATGTACGTACACGCATGTGCAAGTTCGTGACTTGAACTGGGACTTGTACATAAACGTTCGTATAACTTCCTGATTGAACGAAGCACTAGTATGTGTGTCTGTATTTTGGGAGTTAGTGGTGGGTGTAAGTATTTTTGACAAAGGGGATGCCTAGTGGGTGTAAATGATGCAGATGGGGAGGTTAGTGGTGGGTCTAGATATTGCACTTGGAGAAGTTATTGGGTAGTGTATGTACTGTGTATAGGAGGTTAGTGGCAGGTGTAATTACTGTAGATGGGGAGGTTAGTGGTGGGTATAAATACCGTGGATGCACAATGGTTGTTTTCAGTGAATCAAGAACAATTCACATGGCTTTTTTGAAATTTAAGTTTGCATTTTGCCTAATCGATATCACAGGCAAATATTGACGAAGTGTATACGATACAGGAATAGTTACTTGTCAGTAAGTACATAAACACATGCTTATGATGCACATACAGTATGTCTCTCTATGCATTACATGACCTAAGCATGAGTGTAATTTTATTTGCAATCACACTCATAATAAACGTTCAGCATTGCAAGCAATACAGGTGATAGTACAATAAAGTTGCATTAAATAGCATAGTTGTCACTAAGTGTACAGCCTCTATGCAATTGGTAACCTGATTGTGAAAACATGTAAAATGCTGAGTTCAGTTACTTATGAATCATTACCTGGAGAGCTCTCTGTGAACTTGATAGACTAAAACATACAACTCCCCCAATTAGTACAACGACGTTAGTACAACAAAAGCATTTAATGTACTGCCTCAGGATGTTCACATAATTGTGAACGCTGGTAATATGAATACGTATTTGTGTATTTCTGCATCAAACACACGTAGTTTTATAATCGTTTATGGTATTGTCATACTTACAGAATATGTATAAATCCCCTGAAATATCTTTTAAATCCATTGAATTACAAGTTTCCCAAAGTGATTGGTCAATTCTCTTCTAAAAACCAGAGACCCATGTATCATTTTCCCCAAACAAAGTCATACCAGCCAATCATTGAAGAAAAGTTTTTTAATAGCAACATGGTGATGAATTAATATTTAACCCTTCATGGTAAGTTACTGGCTAGTTGTATACAGTTGTGATCACCTCTCGATGGGAACACCTCTCGATAACATTAGATCACCTCTCGATAACATTCAAAAGAATTGTTGTTACTATATGCATTCGTCGTTCATATGATCTACATATTCTCACAATATGGCCAAAAAAATAAATGTGAAAAAAGAAATAAGTTAAAATAATGAGGATAACTACAGTGCTGGCATTCAGGAATCTTTTTGAATGTGGTAGCCTAAGTACTTTCCCCCTTTTGCTCAGCTAGCATAATATCCGTCTGTTTTACTGCCTTTTCAGACATTGTACGACAGAGTAAAATGTACGACTTGGCCAGTTAGGACAACTTTATTTCCATTAGGATTTTCTATACGGGCACAATAGAAATCGCACAATTGTAAACACGGATAATATAAATATGTATTTGTGTATTCGTGTACCAAACACACGTAGTTTTATAATCGTATAGTAAACTCATACTTACAAAACATGTATAAATCCATATATATATATATATATATATATATATATATATATATATATATATATATATATATCCCTTGGAATGTATTATTCCAGGTGAAGTAGTCTCTTCAATTCCAATAACAACATTTGTGTCTTAATAGCCCAAAGAAAGTCTTGTTGGTATAAACGAATCCAGCCAATTATTGCATATAATTTAGCAATACTGTATTAGAGTTCACGGCAAGTTTAGACTTGACATACGTAGCAACAAGGTAACAATTTAATACTAGACTTAACCAGGCAAGTTGTTGGCGTGATGTATACAACTGCCTATACAACGTTTTGAAAACATTTAAATGGCTTTTGTTACGACATGCATATATTTCGGTTTACTTGTACGCACACTATGGCAGATAGAATAAATATGAAAAATAAATAAAATAAAATAATGAAGAGAACATTCAGCGCTGTCATTCAAGAGTCGTTGTCTGAACTAAGTAACCTCCTCTCCCTGCCTCATTCTCGACAATGCATTATTCTCATCTTTTGACTACATGGGAAACTTAGAAGTTAGAGTAAACTAACAACTTTTAAGCTACGTATGTTATATTTACATTTCATTAAAGCAAATTCAAACTCAAATTCTCTTTGATAACCAGCTAGCAGACTTCATAGAAAACATCATGATATCATCTTCCTAACTGTCTTGTGTTTTGGAGACAGACATGTGTGTCCAGCGTTAAGACTAACCGAGTAGAACTTTGATCTATATACAAGAGAAAAGCAATAATGTGTTAACATAAGTTAAGTAAATTGCTATTTACCCTGCTTAGCATAAACGTTAGATGCTGAAACTATCATTAGAGACAAGATAGTAGATTAAGTTGCTCTAATTAGCGACATCATATTTTATATATTTTCCAGAAAATAAAGATTTCATGCCTAAACTTTGAAAATGTTTTCCGAGACTCTCCATCTAAAGTTCATTTATTTTACTTTTAGTTTTGCTGCAGATGTTGAAAGTGAGCGTGGGTCTATTCTGGGATTTAATAATCATTTACATGCTGACGAATGAACTTCTATACAAATCATCATGAAGGAACAAAAAGTTGTGGTTGGATGTGATGTAAAGATTATATGTATGTTTTTAAATATAGAATCAGCAAATTTCCAGACATTTGGACTTTAGGTCAATGTGACTATGTACAAAGTAGAAAAATTGTAAACATTTTAACCACTTCAATTGTCCCTACAAAAACGTTCTCCTACCGCTGATGGGATTCCTCCACATCAACTGTCCTTCTACGCATTGCTTTCTTCATTTTACTGTAAAGTTACTGTGGGGTTTTACCTTTACAGCGTCATCAGTGAGGAATATTTCTCGTCATTGTCAACCGGTACAGTCCTCCTTCATGGGAGGGCAATATTGCTATACCCTGCTGAGAGTAAATGGATCGAATCGGCCATCCCCTGCCGGGTAATTTGTCGTACTAAGTAGGATCGAATAACGCAAGAAATTTAGAGGGTTTTAAGCTCCTATTTTATTATCAACACTGTCCATTATATGTGCCAAATGCTGACACGTGTTCTACCATCCCGGTCTTGATGGTATTATCTATTGATAAAGCATTAATTTAGACTCGTAATCTAATGTTTGTTAGTTTCATATTACCAAGTTAACCCGGGTCGGTTGCCTTGGTGTGTCCTTGTGAAGAGAACTTGGCTCTATTTACGCGGCATGCATATCCAGTAATGTAAACTGTGTCAAGCAATCCTAATCAACAACAAATAACTTTAATAGTGTAAATTTTCCAGTAATGGGTAAAAGTTTCTTTTTCGTTAAAATGTACGCCAAGGAAAACCTAAAAATCAATATTAGAAGTCACAGGACCTTGGAATATGTTGAGAATCATTAAACTTATTAGACCGCTCAAACAGACGTGCAAATAAATATAGGAATGTAGTTTGATTGTTTTTTGCAGGCAGATAATTACCTTGAGGTTTGGGCTCCTAGGAAGAACACTTAGCGATAACGTTTTTCCCAAGTAGCATGAATGAAAGAATAATTGCTTTGGGCCTCAGCAAGGCATCATTTCGCTACATATGTCAGAGGACTCTATCGAATACGTATATCTGTGCAATAAAAATTAATATAGACAAAAAGGTAAACATAATTGATTTATTATAATGTGTACAAGAGACTATTATTACGATATTTACCTATTGTTGTACATACAGATAAGCCTAGAAGTGTGCTAGCATCAAGCAATTGTTTTACTTACAGTGTTTATAGCAAAGGTGCAGAAGGGTTAGAGAGATATATTGTTCAAGCCTAGTAATCTGCCACAAACAATTGTACTATTACAGAACTAAATAGTGCCTTGTAAATATGGCTTACAATGAAGCCTTATTTCATAGGAAAGCATGGCAAAAGAATATAATAGAACATCCACATTTCAGAATTCAGGGGTAATTATAAATTAGAATGACTAGTCATAGTTATCAAGGTATCTAATGAAACATCGGTTTCTCAGACTCTATGCGAAAGTATAAACTGGAATAGATTGTCAAAATTAGAAAGGAATCTGATGCAACATTGGTGTTTCAGACTTCAATGTAGATGTAAAGTAAAATATCAGTCCTAAACCAGGAAAACAAAATATCATGAGCAAAGCGATATAATGACTATAATATCGAATACTCCTTTGGCCGCATTAATACTGAATATAGGAAGGAAATGTCTTTACCTTTCACTATATCATTTATTTTATGATTAAATCCCTTGTTACTGCCCTTGATCTTTGTAGGCAGAGACGTTTTAATGCCTTAGTGTTGTAATAAGTGATCGTTATGGAGAAAGAAGTTGAATACAAAGTGTAGACCACTATGCTCGGTGACAGACAACCGAGTCTTACAAACACCGGCACAGAGGATATAATGCATATTATTTCCTTAGCCACATTAATATTGAATACGGGATGGGATGAAATGTCCTTACCTTTCTCTGTATCATTTCTTTTAAGATTAGATCTCTTGTTGCCACCGTTTATCTTTCAAGGCAGAGACGTTTAAATGCATTAGTGTTGTAATAAGCGGCCGTTAAGGAGAAGGAAGTCGAATACAGAGAGCAGACCACTTATGCACGGTGACAGACAACCGAGTCTAATAAATACCGGCACAGAAGATGAAATCCAGGATTGTAAATACAGCTAACAAGTGTTTTACTAAATCACATCATACTCTAAAAATAAAGACCAAATAGTTTTGCATATTATAGATTGTGACTCATAAACTGTGTGAAATTGATAGATACATACTATTCTAGATGTCAAGTGGGTTGCTTTTGCTGCAATCTAATAGATGCCTAGTGGGTTGTTTTTAAGATAGCAATGATTTTGGGGCTTTATTTTATTTCCAGTTTCATGTCAGAGAAGAATATCATAAGAAGATGGCTGCAGGTTCTTTCTTTTAAGTTTAAAACATAATTAATAATTCGGGTGTTGACTCTGAAGGGGACATTTCGTTGTATGATCCTGAATATAACATTCAAAGAGACCACTTTATTAAACAATGGGTGTTTTATTTAGAATACTTCATGAAAGATATGTATAACAGGAAGGAAAAAATTCTGTGTCGCAGGCGGGCATTGATCCCGGTTCGTCTGTTTTGCAGTCGGGGGTACATACCAGGAGAGGAAAGGGTCGGGCCCTTTTATGCTTGTGCTATAGATGTTCAACTGCAAGACTGACAATCTGGGGTCGATTTTCGCCCTAACACTTAGAATTTGTCCCCTATCCTGTTACATTTGGATCTTTTCCGAATCTAGATAGCTGGTAGCTAGATTGGGGTTCGATTGCTCCTACGAGGTGAAGTAGGATAATGGGGATGATATTCGAGCATGGAGATGGAGAGGACTAATTTCAAGATAGGCAGGAGGGGGAGGGGTTTAGCGGTCTTGTTATATAGACACACATACTAACCAGTGTTGCTGGTTTAGTCCTTATAGTCTAGTGATATGTACGCCGATTGTGAAACAGATGAACTGTGTTCAATTCTCAACCGCGACACATAGAATCTGTATCACATAGTGGTACATATTTTCATATTATCATCTACCGACTTTTAAAATAATAGGTTTTGTCTTTTATATATCTATCTTTTAATTGTAGTGAGGGTTTTTTGACTTCATATCGATCATATACTTTTTGCCCAAAATAGAACATTCATTAGATAATAATAATAATAATAATAATAATAATGATAATAATTGCTTGACGGAAGAGCGAAATATAATATTTTATCCTAAATCTATACACGTGTATGCGTGTTGTGTGTTCATTGAATAAAATAGGTCAAGGTCATTTTTGCATGTGGAACCCTGATTTCAGAAATCTCTTACACGAAATTGATTTTGGGTCAGAAATTGATTTTGGGTCACCTATGAAACTTCTGTACACAAGTAATCGCATGTGAGCGTCTAATCTCTAAAGACAAAAGTCTTCATTATAAGTAGACTGCGATCTTCTATCTCACCTCTTGTAATTGAAAACACAATAAGAAAGCTTATTTCAACCCTAATATAAGGTCCAATGACAGGTCCATTGTAGCTCGCACACCAACCCCTGAAGTAGGCTGCTTCGTACACAATACATTTGACCACCTACACGCTGCCTGGTCAAACTTTAATACTGCAGACGAGATTTTAATGAAATAATGATGTACATCTGGAATGACACCTCTTCTATGTATATCTACAGACTAATATTAGACACCTTTGTTTGTAATATCACACTATGAATTCTCTAGTCTTGCAATAACCATTAAACAAATGTTCAGCGACTTTTGTACGCACTGGGATCTTCCTGGTTGACTATCACAGATTAGCCGATTCAACAGATAACGAACCTCAAGATGCACCGTTTTGTTAGTAAATTATTATTTCGTGCATGTAATCTTCTCAAATCACATATTTTGCCTCATCTTAAAACAAAAACACGTAGTGAAGTGTATGACAATCAGCAAAACTCATGTCGTGTTCTTTCCAAACTGATATGGCGGGGTAAATACCACATATAGATGGGTGTTACGTGGTGGTTTGTTCATCGTTATCTAGAAGATGGGCCACCACGATGTTATTGACCGGATCGAGTAAATAATAAAATGAAATATGACATTAACGGATGGGATAAATATAGATCTTAGCAGAGATATCGAATAGAACATGAGCTTCCGTATGTAAAATATAACAATTTAATCAGTTATATAAACACAATGAAATTGAGCATAACATTTGAATGATACATGTTCTTAGAAATAATTACCAAGTGTATACAAATCCAATCAACAGTCCATTTATACAGATACAATACATTTCATCAATCAAATGAACTATAAACTCAATTGCCCAGATTGCCTGCTCAACTTGGTTGCGTGCCTGTCTTCCAAATTCATCGCTGGTGACAGGTCAGTCGCCGTATTCCTCTTCATTCTCTCTCTCTCTCTCTCTCCAGCACATTTTGTAGCATCAAGCATACTTTGGTTGTTTGCTCTCTTTTCCCACTGTATTGTGCATATATGGAGCTATTTCCTTTGTGTTATTTCGATAATCGCTCGCTTCAACGTAGAATAATCTCTATGTGCTTTAAGTTCCGTGTCTTCAACTTTCAGACATCCGTCGCTTGGACAAGTTATAATAGCAGGATACTTTTGGTAACGAAACGAATTCAAGTGTAAATATTGCTTTGCAAAATCCCATTGTCCTTTAAAACAGATTCATCAAAAGCATCTGAAATATATGTTTCTATCATTTAAGTAGCCCATGGATAGCAGTCACGTTCTATTCTGAGTATGAGTATAGGTAGTCCTCCGAGTCCATTTCAGAGTCGGAGTGTACGCACCCATCAAGTTCGATTTCTGATTACTCATCCGAAACATTGCTGCGGAGAGAGAGAGAGAGAGAGAGAGAGAGAGAGAGAGAGAGAGAGAGAGAGAGAGATGTAATACATTTAGAGTTAAATATCATCCTATCCTTATACACACCGTTTGTGTCGGTCAAATACATTAGGTCTGTGGCTGTAAGGAGTAAAGGATTGCATCTTCTCAACAACTTCATCAATTTAACTGCATCTGAAAACTTTTAAAGAAACTGACTTTATGGGAATGTGGTTCAGTCTTGCTTCTAGTTGCTTTCAAACTGGGCAGAAGGAAAACTGATTTTATAGTTGTTAGCTTGGCAAACTCTAATGTGCACTCTCTGCTCCCAATCCCCAGTTTGTATGTATGTCTGTTTCTCTGTCTGCCTGTCTTTCACACACACACACACACACACACACACACACACACACACACAGGGAAACGCATACACACTCAAACCACGGACACTGCATACAAACTGAGAATTATTTCTTCGTACGTAGGGTAATATTTAAATACTACACTGATTTTTTAGAACTTTCCTTCTTTCCTGATTCAAATATAGTAAAGTAAAATTTGCCCTGAACACGACAACAATACATGCTTGATATGATGCACTGACAGAAGAGACCCTTGAAAATGTAGAATATTCATTTTGTTCAAGTAAAACATGTATCCCACCAAAAATATATATTCAAATAATAATTTAAATAATAATTATAATTTTAGTAATGTATGACTTCACTTCACAAAGTCCGATTGCCACTTTTCACTTGATGTTCATTTCAAATAGTATGTCATGCAGCTAATTTTAGCATTTAAAACTAGATTTTCAAAATGTTTATTCAGAAATATTAAGAGCTGGTCTTGGTTAGATGATAACACTTTAATCAGTCTTTGCCGGTTACATGAAATATTCACATGAATCACAACTATGTTATCTGCAAAATACACCAGTTTGATGTGTACGTGTTTCCAGAAGACTGGTGAATATGACACAATGGTTGTCAACATCAGATAAATAGATGGTATAATCACAATCCTTGATGGCACATGATAGTAGTGTATGGGGATACTTTAGCGTCAAGTGGACTTCAATGTTAAATTGGGTGGGTTGTACTTTGGCGTAAAGGGGAATTTAACATGGGAAATTTTAACATGGGTGGGACTATAGAGCGACAAAGGATTGGGACTGTTTAGCGACAATAGGAATGGAACATAGTGACAAGGGATTGGGCCTGTATAGCGACAAGGGAAAGTTTAATATAGGCTGGGACTGTATAGGGACAAGAGTAATTGAACATAGGGAATGTAGAACAACAATAGACTGGGACTGTCTAGGGACAAGGGGAATTGAACATGGAACTATCTAAAGACAAGGGAACCTTGAACATGGATGGGTTTGTCTAGGGACAATGGGGAAACTGTATAGGGCCTGTCTAGGGACAAGGATGGTAGAGGGCCAAACACAACAGAGACAGAGACAGGCATATACTAATACAAGCACGAGATTTACATATTAAGAATTGCCTAGACTTGAAATCATGTTGGATGTGACTAAAAGTAATGCTAAAATTACTAAATTGTCCCAGAATGTAACGGAGACTAAGCATATCACTGAACATTAGCTTACATCGATTTAGACTAAAATGGATAAATCTAGTAACTATAGTCTCAACTTGTGTGACAATCGTGGATAAACACCCAAGTATCTATTTATAGCTACAATCTGAGTAAATTCCTATTGGAAACACCCAAGTCTATATTTATAGTCTCAAACTTTCCAGCTCCAATGACGTCACAGTGATAAACACTAGGGGAATAATAGCAACAGTGTTGCAAGTTGCTGACCTGAATAGACTCTGCTGTAGGTATTTAGGTGACATGAACTTGATAGGGATAATTGGAGCTTTTTAGGGACAAACAAAGACCAATACACACACACACACACACACACACACACACACACACACACACACAAACAAAGGTACATGCACACATATAAACACACAAATGCAAACACCAACAAACGTACGAACACGCATAAAAACTAACAAATACACAGAAGGGAAGCAAAACCCCATTATCTACTATCTTCAAAGAAGGGGAAAGAAAATAACCCCATATCTACTATCCACAAAGAAGGAAAGGGAAGAAAACAACCCATTATATACTACCCACACGAATGTCTACTATCCATGCAGAAGGGGAAGAAAAACCCCAAGATCTACTATCCACACAGAAGAGA
>JAECUM010046483.1:0-39816 GCA_016617855.1 Megalonaias nervosa | reverse complement strand
TCACCATTTTCTCATAAGGACTGCTATTTAAAAAAAATAGCAAATTGGTACCTTTGCAGAGTCAGTTTCACTAATAGCCTCTGAAACAAACAAGAGATCTCAGGATCTTTTTCCTGTTTGATGACAAGTGATTGTCGTTTGTCACCCTGGCTAGAAATAAAAGAATGAGTAGTTGAAAGAGGATGACAATGATCAGTACCTTTTGATTGATCAAGTTTTTTAAGATTTGTCAGTTACGACCATAACTTCAGCTACCGGTAAGTCATTGCCTAGCAATAAATAAACACCCTCAATGAGCAGAGAATTCATGGCACTGACAGTAACTGGTCCTGAATCTAAATCTGATGACAAATTAACATTCCACAGGATTGGTTCATAATTTCCATAATACAGAGTATAATCAGACTGGGTTTGAACCAACAAATGTATTGTTTCCAGTACATGGCCACAACCTTGACCAATGAGAAACAAGAACATATGGAACTGGTGTATCTTTATTCTGTTGCTTACTTTTTAACTTAAAGCAATTAGAAATAGCATGCCCTGTTTTCTTGCAATAAGTACCTGTAGGAAAAGACAAAGATTTCTGATCAGACTTATCAGACGTTGGATTCTTATTAGTTATACAAGATTGAAATTTGTTAAGTACTAGCTTGAGACTGATTTGGTTTCTTACTAACCATCTGCTGAGAGGAAAACGTATTGACAGATGAAACTTTGTGAGCCAAGGAATATTTGTCACCTGTACGAACAAGGTTTTCTAAAATATCTATTGTTCATCAAGGTAAATTTTGACATCACTATGGATGCAGTTCTTGAACTCTTCAACCAATATGAGTTGTCTAAGTTTGTCATAATCTTTTTTAATCTTTTTAGATCCACACCACCTGTCAAATAGTTGTTCTTTTTCTCTAGGAAACTTGACATGGGTTTGGCTATTTTCTTTGTTGCAATTCCTAAACTTCTGTCGATATGCCTCAGGTACCAACTCATATCCCTTCAAGATACATTCCTTGACCAAACCATAATGAGCACTTGTGACAGTGAAGTATTTACTGCATGAGCTTTGCCCATAAGTACACCCTGTAATAACAAGAGCCAGTGCTCTCTTGGCCTTTTAAAATTCTCTTTATTTTTTTTTTTCAAAATGTGAAAAAAATGTATCTACATCCTTTTCATTAAAATTTTAATGTAATATTTTTGTATCATCTAAAGCTGAACTTTCATGAATTGGGTGCTTTATGCTTGTCAGTTCTAATTATTTTAATCTAAGTTGAAATTCCCTTTCTTCCTTTTCTTTTTATATTTGCATGGTTTGTTTTTTTTTCTTCTTTTTGAGTTTGTCTCTCTCCTTTTCCTGCATTTGCAACTGCATTTTCCTTTCTTTCTTTTTCCTGCATTTGCATTTTCATTTCCATTTCCTTGTCTTCTTTTTGAATTTGTCTCTCTTCCTTATTTTTCAAGCTTATGTTTCTGAACTTCATTTCATTTTTGTATTTTAATTTCAATTCCATAACTTATAAGTTAAAACAAGATGAAGACTTACTAATCAAACCCAAAGCACTTTTATCCAAAATATTCTTTTCTACCAAATATTAAACCAAAATATTTGTTATTATTTGTTTGCTTGGTCTCTATAAGATCATATTGTCTGGCAAGTTGGAGCAATTCATCCGTTTTCAAGGACTCTAACTATTCCTGGGTAGGATTTAAAATAAAGTTCTCCACTTCAGATGACATTATGTAAGCTTGTTGGTTTCACCATGTAAAATCAAAAGAGCATGGATAGAAAAATGTCCAAAATAAATTAAATATAAATTTCAAAGCAATATTAATTTCTCTGAAATATTTATAGAATTTATATCCCTGACAAGCCCCCAATTTCTGTTATGCTCTGTGGTCACAAACTAAGTAGAAGAAAGAAGCAAAACCAACAAGTTTCATAAAACTTAACATACAATTTAATTATCAAAGTTATAAATGAAAATGTGAGAGGAATTTACAGTATTATGAAGTAAATTCAAAATAATCGTGATAAAGTTCTATAAAAGTCCAATGAATGAAAAGTTCTGCATAAATTTAAAAACCAGAAATTTACTGGTCTGCCAAGAATCATGATGTCAAAATGGCATCATCCAGAACTCTTTTGAATAATTCACAATGGTTCCAGAATAATATTATAGTCCAAAATTAATGAGCACTTTCTATTTCCATTGAACAGTCCAAACACTTCTCTAGAATGATATCTAAGTACATCATAAAACAGGTCTGCAGACTTACAACAGGAACACAATAAATGAGAATGACTCCAAAATAGGAATGAATCTGATTGCTCAGTTTTCTCCTTATATACACCTTCTATTATGACTATATCTCACAATGTAACCCATGCGATAAATCTTGCCACTCAATTTATCTTGAACTTGCATATTCATGTGACCTAGCCCAACAAATGGAAGTTACTGAATTCTTCTACAACCATCCAAATTGCATCAACCAATGAGAAATTAACACAAAGTCATCATTAAGTCTTATTATTAAGATTATTATTAGTAAAAGTCAACACATATATAACATTGGGGCCCCAAGTGGCCGCTTGGTCTAAAGTGCTTACCGTTACAGATCACTGCCATCTCACCTCTGTCTGCATGGGTTCAAGTCTCAGGCTTGGCCAATGTGGGTATGTGAGAAAGATTGCCAGTAGCTGCTTGTGGGTCGGTGGTTCTTTCCGGGGTTTTCCCTGGTTCTTCCTCCACCATTTATACTGGCCACCATGTATAGTCTATCTTGTGCTGAAAAATGGCATTAAACCCTATAACAAAAACAACATACATAACATCTGTTTATAGAGCCTATGTAATTTTATACTTTTAACAGACACTGTCGCATAGGCAAAATCTAACTAAATATAATCTGTACAACTTACAGCCATGAATAAAATTGACAAAACTTAGATAAAAATCATGTACTAGGAGTTACAAAAAATATAGATATACATAACACTGGATCTGATTCATAAGTACTGCAAGTGTAGTAGTCCATTTTATCGACATTCTTCTCCAACTAATTCACATGTAGCAAACAAGATGTTGATTTCACTGCCTTAATCGATAAACAACAAAACTGGCATTCAAGATCCCTTGTTGTTATTAGATCTTACTTGTATGAGTGAAACTCTGCCTTGCAGGCTTGAACTGAAGTTTCCTGCCCAACCCCATAGGACTTCTGTCCTCAATTCTCTGCATCACCTGCTGGTCTACTGTTCTGGTATCAGGTGAAAATTGTCCACAGAAGATTCTACTTTCATTTGCTTCCACAATCAGAAAAGTGGCTCTTTGGGACTGAGTACATCATCAATTACAAGTTCCAAGCATCTATAGATTTATTTTAGCACAAATTCCTTCTCTATTTTTCATTTTAATACCCATGAGTTGATTTGCAACATCGTGACTGTGAGATCAAAATTGCATCTAATATTTATGACAGTCCTCAGTAGGTGGAACACAGCTTACATTCTTCCACCCAGAATGTCACCAGAATAAGCAGGAGCATATTCGTAGGATGATTCACTTCATGACTTAGAGTCATAGCATACTATAGCCATAATAGCAGCTATAACTAGCAACAGGTGGAAAAAGATGTAATGCTTTCTACCTCCACGTTATAACATGGGGACCCAACAGTAGTTTCCTAGGGACTTGGTATCATATTCAGTGCACCTACTAAGCCATTGGCCAGAGTTCTTTTAGCTACAATGCAGCACTTATCAGTTGGTCCTCAATCTAGCAACAGAATCAACAGAAATCAAAGTATCCCATCATCTGCATTAAGCAACCATGATGGCAGGTGTTTCACCACAACCCAGAGTTACTGAACTTGCACGTTGGGATCTTATTAAAGCACCCATCAGAACAGTTCTCACAATAAAGAGTGGAGAACCCCTCAGGTGAGATGGCAATCCACCTTAGAGGCATGTGAAGGCAGTGGAATATAATCTCATTGAAGCACACCAAAGTACTTTATACCAGTGTAGGCATCCATACCACAATTATAGCTAACTTTCTGTGGCTCTTCAATGAAAAGCAGTTAGCACCAATCACAGTTAAACATACCATTCCAGGATCAATGGCACACTGTGCTATCATGGAAGGGAGGATATTGGACAGAAAGACCTATCTGATCTTCTATTCATTTGGATTTCACCTGGCCAGTGACACTGGACCTAATTGATCATAGGTATTAACCTGGCTGAACATGACACCAATTTAAGTCCTGCTTCCTCATTACTTTGGAGCTGGCAGGCAAAATCAACAATATATTTCTTATTGGTGGACCTATCTACTTGCAGTTCAGATATGATGGATCATATCTCTTTTGAAGCCTACTGCTTTCTTTACCCAGAACAGACTTCCGTTAATGAGAAATCAGATATTGGTAATAATTCCCATTATCCTGGACACTTCATCTCAGGTCTCTCGAGGGTAAGGGGATGTATCTCCCTCCACCTGTTACCTATTCTCCTAAGGTATTATGTTTGAGTAATGTATTTGAAGAAGAAACAGATTTTTTTATAGTAAAATAAGTTTCTTCGATAATAATTACCTAATCAAAATACACATACACTCTCTCAGCCTCATCGCAGTTACATCCGTATAAAAGCATGCCTTCTGCTCCAGTAGTAACTGATGATATCATGGGATTTGGCACCAATTCCTGTACCAAGGGAGATCACTCTGCCCAACTGCCTTCAAGGTGGGCCAATAAGTTCTAGCTTTTTTTTAAGCTAAAAGCTTTTAGCCTGAGAGAGCTGGATTTGCAAGGTAGTAGTAGTTCTTCCAAGGTATTACGATTGAGTATATATTTTACTATATAAAAAAATGGGTTTCAGTCCTAAGAATGATCACTTAGAATGCTGTATTGTTATCCCTGCAAGTAAAATAGCATCTTCGTTCTCACCAAAGAAACTTACATGAATAAATACCTGACATTACACTTACAGTTTATATAAATATTACTTACAATCATTAAATTAAATAAAGAAAGAATCAACAAATATACAAAAAAGCATATATGCAGGAAAATGAATTAAAAATAAATGTTAATTCCTAAACAGTTAAATTCTTTGAGAGTTGGTATGATGTAATGTGGGCTCCATAGAAAAGATATATTATCTTGGCACATGTACATTACCTAAATATATATGCAGCTTGAGACTGCAGATTTTAACTATTGTCAAGGTGAATTCACAGAAGCTTCAGGTAGTTATACTCAGATTTCACCAGTCAAATGGAATTTTTGCCTTTTTTCTTTTTACTGTCATTTGTATCCTTTTCATCAGTCCATTTCCCAAAAAATGAAAACAGAATTTGTTGAGCCATATTATGCATATGTGAATGATAATAAAGGATAATAATATATGATTGATTTATACTTTACAGAAACATTCTGCTTTGCATGCAACACATATTTTTAAGAAAAGTGCATTTTCTCAAATCTTGAAAGTGTGGTATATTTTTTGTGGTATATTTTGTTACAGAATAGTTGATGAAAGCAGCTACACAGAGCAGGGGAAATAAGTTTCAGAACATCTCTTCCCTGGGAGGAAAATTGTCTTAAGTTATATTCTTTTTCTTGGAGAGAATACTTTATTTGTGCAATTTTTCTAGGGGCCCTGGGGACTTTTGTGTGCAGGAGACAAGATTCACCATGTTATTTAATGCATGAAAGAGCTAATTCTTGTCCGCCACTTCTCTTGGTAAAAGTAAATAAGAAACCAATATATATGTAATGCAGTACACTCTATTTACAGAGTAATCTTTTAATTAGTTGACTATTCTTTTAATTAGTTGACTATTATTACAACATTAGAAATAGATATGTGTGAATCCTCTCTTGTTTTTGGTGTACAAAAATTTTTATGGATTTTATGTTTGCTACAAACCACAATTTTTGAAATCCAGTGGACAGGGAAACAAGTGGGATATCTCCCAAATCCACAGGTTTAAATACAAATGAAAATCCCTTTTTTTTGCAAAAAAAAAAGAAGTAAAACTGATTCCACAAAAAGATATGAATTCAGTTTTACTTGTACTATTTATTGACCTTTTGAACTCTATTTCATGGTGTTAAGAAGGTTAGAAAAGGAATTACAAAAATACTAGGGTTATAATTACATTCTTTTGATAAGAATGAATTTTATGCAAGACTTGTATATAGAATTGGATGGGAACTATTTTTTTTTATTCTTTCAGAAAATCACTGATGTTTTGCAAGAAGAACTGCAGAAAAAGGAGATAAAAATCAAGGAACTGGAGTAAGTTATTGTTTACTCATTTAGAATATTTATGTGAAACTAGATTAAACAATTTCCACATGCAGATATGGTGTAATTGCACCTGTTGTAATTCCACATGCAGATATGGTGTAATTGCACCAGTTGTAGGAAAGTGTTTAGATCATTATTAGTCCTTTCATCTTTTTCTTAAAAGCTCCTTTGCTGAAAATATTGTCACAAATGGTGTTTACTCACATGCCTCTAAGAAATGAATACTCCCAATACTGAGTCACACCATACCATTGTTTGCATAAACCAGCCTAGGCATTTATCTTTATTTGTGATTCATCTTATTTGTGCTGTTGGTTTTCATAAATCGTGAAGAAGGAATTACAGAGAAGAATAAAAATGATTATTTTTCTAATAACTGTAGCATTTTTTTTTTGCAGAATCTCAAGTAGACAAAATGTGGTACCATATTAAATTTATTTAATTTGATTATATAATTGTTTTTGAATTTATTTTACTTCATTTATCATTGATTTTGAATTTTAATGTACTTCATTTTATTTATTGATTGAAGAAAACTATTAATTTTGTTACATACAGAAATACATTATTTGTATGGTGTTTTGTTTACAACTTATACTGTAGTAATAACATACCTCACATCAGGTGACCTTACTTCAACACTATATACTTTAATAGCTTCGAAAGGTCATTATATCAAGTTATGAAAAAGTAACTTTCACTATAGATTGAGCAATTATGAGAGAGAGAGAGAGAGAGAGAGAGAGAGAGAGAGAGAATTTTACCATAGGAATCTTATACCATTTGACATAAAATATTAATAAGGCAGAAATGTGTGGATATATGGGTAATCTGACATGCATTTTAATTATCTTCAGAGCAACCATTGCTGATCTTCAAAAATCTTTGAAGTCCCTTACTTCTGAGTCGGGTTCATTCTCATCAGAGACTCGACTTGTTTCGGGTACTGGATGGGTGAAAATCCAGAGAGAACAAGAGACACTGACCCAGAAAGATGCAACAGAGGCAAGAATAACACAGCTCCAAAGTCAGATACAGCAACTGAAGGATGCCAATCAAAAATGGAGTAATGAGTGGAAGAAAATGATGGCACAACATGAAGCAACCATGGCTGAACAACAAGAAGAGAAAATTCTACTGCAGCGTGACCTTGCAGAGTTTCATATTCAGGATGAGCAGCGCAAACAAGAATTTGACAGAATGATTCTTGATCTCAAAAAAAGACTTGAAGATGCAGAGGTATTACTGCTATTAATACCACTATTAACAACTATTTTTACTACTACCACCACTGTTATTGCTGCTTCTTATGTGAAAGAGACATAAAATATCTTGATAACTTAATCCAAAAACCTAGTCACCTTCATATTGCAGCTCCATAATTGATTAAAGAAGATACAGAGTGTATAAATCAAAAATAAGCAAAAAACCTTAATAAATGAAAAGTATTCATACAAAGATACAGATATATAAATAGATAAAACTTAATGTATGTGTTGTTACTTGTATATCAAGATGATTAAAGAATAGTTTATACAAGATTCAATGTGGAATAGTTATATGCCTCACAATTGCTATTATTTGATTATTATTACAACATTATAGATGGCCAAAGAAGATGCTCTGAATCAACTCCATGCAGCCAATTTGAAATCGGACAGCATGCAGGCCAAGATGATGGAAGCTGAGGATAGATGTGACCAGTTAAAGAGACGGAACCAATCACTGGAGACAGAAATCTCTCTCTTGGTAAGATTAGGCGTTATTATTTATTCTCACTTTTTATTGTGTTCCCCACTGTCCCCTATAACTTTGAAATAGCATCTGTCTGCTGACAGTTTTGGAGTTTATCATTATTAGGCCAGAAATATCAAGGGTTACTGCATTTGATTGATTTAGAACAGGTTTCCCAACAGTTGATGAACAATCAGGCATTATTTTCTTTTAATGTTAACTGCATTTGCTGTAAAGCTTCATCTTTACTAAATCCTGGATGAGTTTGTTGACCACATTTTACAGTTATGGTCTTTGATCAATTTAGATCAGGTCTGTTTTTAATTTGCAAATACTTTATAATTGTTTTTATTATATTGCCATGGGGTTTCTTATGATATCTGCTAAGTCATAAATGAAAATGATGCCAGTCTGACAGCCAGTATGGCTACCATGGCAATCATCTTGAAAATCGTGTTATCATTACTCCTCATGAACACAGTCAACATTGGGTTTGCACCAGCAGACATCTTGTGGTGTCTGTTTGGTCCTAAATGAAAATTAGAATTTTGGGATCACTCTTCATGACCTGTATCTCATCATTTCCTGGCTTTGGTTATGTTTTTGCATTGAGTTTATGATTGTATGAGATTTTGGCATGCTATAGACTTATAATCCCTTCATAAAATCATGACATTTGGTAAGGAAATGAATCTTGGTAAGTACTACACATTATTGCAACAAAGGGGTCTGTGTGACCTATATTTGATGCTGTTGTGTCTTGTTTATATTTTGTGTTTAAAGTTCACTTATTGGGGTGTTGTTCATGTTAGAATCATGAAACTTGATACTTGGATGCATCTCTGTTAGTACTACACCCTTACAACCAAAGAAGGTCACTGTGACTTACATTGTGTGCTTTACTAATGTGAGAGATTAAGTGTTTGTGTTTAGCTCAAGACAGCATAGTATTATCCATGCTATGAACATCACAGTGTACACAGGAGGCCTATTATGATCAGTGAAATTGGAGGTAGGAATAGATATATTTATTCAGATGTGAACTTTCCATATTAATTTTAATGGCTATGTGTTGTATTTTATTGTAGGTAATTACTGATGCTTGAACTATGCTTCTAATAGCGGTCATAATGGGTGTCACTTAAAGGTTGATAAACAGTTAAAGCCTGTAATTCTATCCAGTAAAATATGGACACTAGAGATGGATAATGATAATAGCATCTGAAGTAGGAATACTATTCGAATACTGTATATCACTTTTTGTACTTTTAAAGTTGTATTGGTAGTAGATGTATTACATAAAATTTGAAGAGTTACACAAGGGTGTTTATATTTTGGATTCAGTTCATGCTGGCAATGATATATTATGCAAACAGGAGGCATCTTTCATCATACATTATTTTGTTTTCAGAGGTCAGGGTCAGTCTGTGCCCAGAGCCAAGGGTCAAGTGGCAGTCCAGTTTCGCAGAAGAAAGCATCAGAGGTTGAGACAGAGAACATGGTTCTTCGCCAGCAACTTATGCTGTTCCAAGAGGACTTCCAGAAGGAACGCCATGATCGTGCCCGTGCTCAGTCAATGAAAGATGATCTTACGAAAGAGAACGAGAATCTGAAAAAGAAAATTCGTCACTTTGATTTACGGAAAATTGAAATGGATAGCCAGGTAGAAAGATCATTTTAAAAAACAAACAAACAGTAAGACATGCATTTTAAAAAAAAAAATGTTTTTAACATTACTTTGATAATAATAGCTATGATTTATCCACTTGGATGATATTAGATAATAATAGTGAATGTCATTTTGAGCTTGATAGATAAGGTAGCAAATATCTTATTAAAACGGGTTCTTTTTATTCCTTGTTAGGTCATATTTTCTTTCCACACTTCATTGGACTCCTATAAAACTTGAATACATCTTAATTACCATATCTCTGTTATCAGATATCATTTCATTTGACTCTTTCATAACATGAATACATCTTAACTGTCGTACCTCTGTTGTCAATGACTCCCTTATAACATAAATATATCTTAATTACCATATCTCTGTTGTCAATCAGATATCATCTCATATGACTCTCTTAGATCATGAACAGGTATTCCTATCATTTATAATATCACCCTCATCACGAATTCCTCCTCATTCTAACATATTTAATTACATTTTGTTATATTTAAATCTTTATTATTTTGATAAAATGTTTCCTTTAGTCTGTTCATTTGCTTTCCTTTTCCTTGTTTGGAAAGAAATTTACCTCCCTGTTGCAAATATTTCACAGGTATAACCCAGTTCAGTGCCCTTTAAAGATTTACTCTAATAATAGAGTTGCAGTCCATTCTGCCTTATGCAGCTACTTAAAGGGGAAGAGGGATTTTGGCCACATAAAACAGTTGACTGCTTAATTGGGTTCTAAGGACATACAAATCTGGCTGTGTAATGAGGTGATAGCCTAGCATATCTGACATGATGAACATGTTTACATGGTGAATATTTATTACAGAATGCAGTCAAACCAGTTATAGTGGTCACCTCTTTGTAACAGCCACATTAGTATAATGGCCAGATATAATAAATAACACTTACATGCATGTAAAGGTCATTGCTCTTAAAGGCCAGGCCTTGCCAGTAACATTGGTTGCCAGGCTTGACTATGTACAGTCTGGTGTTGCTAATCTGACACAAACCATGAAAACCATACTTAATTTTCATCAGTGATATTGTGGAGAATATAGAAACATTGATTAGAATCTTTGCTGATGACACAGCATTATGTACAATAATTGATAATCAGATCTTAGCCGTTGAAATGTTGATATTGAAAAGATACCAGAAAGATCCAGATGTTGACTACATAAGACTCAGTCAATGCTAATATCACAAAAACTTAATCATAACCAATAACTGCTGTTTCACCTGTCTGTGTGGGTTTGAGTCTCAGGCTCGGCCAGTGTGGGTATGTGAGAAAGCTTGCCACTAGCTTCTCGTGGGTCAGTGGTTCTTTCTGGGGTTTTCCTGGGTTCTTCCTCCACCATTTATACTGGCCGCCATGCAAAGCCGATCTTGTGTAGAAAATGGCGTTAAACCCTACAACAACAACAACAATAATCATAGCCACTATCCTATATTGTACATGGCCAAAACAAACCTACAAGAGGTTACTCAGCACAAACATTTAGGCATTATTTTAGCCATTGTTACCAATGTGCATTGTGCATATTAAATATTTTGTTAAAGCCTGGGAGAAATTAAGCTTTAAAATGTTTTAAATTCAGATTGGCTTGACTGTCTTTGGAAAATTTTTAAAAATCTTATATTGTACCAATTTTAACACTGACCACATCTGTTACAACTGTACAATGCTGACTTGAGAAAAATAAATGTTGAGACAATGAGAATGACAAGTACAACCAGAAGTGCATCCCCTACACAACTGTACCATTAGATTCATTTGAAAACCCTGAACTCTTTCTTTTGCAAACATAAATTGAGACAATTTAATCAAACTTATCTTAGATTAGCTCCCTTATATCTTCAAGATGTGATTCAACCTTTATTAATTGAACCTGGAATTTACTCAATTCAATGAACAAAATTAATGTTATTTGACCTAAGTTGTGTATAACCTGTACAAAATATGGAAGTCATTATGTGCAGAGGTAAGAAAGAATCCTTCACTGCATAATTTCACAGCCTACTTAAATTGAGAAAAAGAAATCACTCCATGTTATTATTATGGCAGTGATAGAATGTCACAGGTTATAAATGCTAGGCTAAGAACAAAGTGAAGTAGTTTAAATTGTGATTTAAATATGAATCAATATCTAACTATAAGTATTGCTCCAGCAGTGAAATAAAGAATGCAAAACACTTTCTTCTAGACTGTCCAAAGTATTCTGATCTTAGAGATCGTATCTTATATACACTCCTGTTTGCTCTTACCGTTGAAACTTTATTATTTTGGTAACCCGATAATCTCTGTAGAAAATAACACACAAATATGGTCACCTGTGTAAAATTTCACTAAGAGGACTCAAAGTAATTGATTTGATTTAACTCGCAACCTTTTGAATCATGTTTATTTAGTTCTTATTCATCATTTTGTTTTGTACATGTATGTGTATTTATACTTTTCCTTTATGATCACGTATTCAGCATACAAATTTATGATGTTATTTTTGTTGTTGCCATTGGAGAGACAGTGCTCTAATAAGCCCATGCTTTCTGCTAAATCCCCAAAATCATGATTATAATTCAATTTTATAAAGTTTTGCAAAATAATATGGTTAAAACTAAATCTAAGTGCAGAGAAAGTTACTACAAATAACAATTTGTATGTGCTCATTTTAAGTTGGGTACAATGTGTTATGGCATTGTTCATCCATTAGTTCTTTAACATATGCTTGTCCAGCCCATAGCTTTGCAGTGGTCTAAGAGCTTTTCATGAAACTTTGCATAAGTATATATCACAACTAAATTTAGTTTTTTATGTGTGTTTTTTAATAAAAAATACTTACCCTCTCCCTCAAGGTTACAGATGTGGAATGGGAGAAAGCAATTCTTTGTCTTTTTACCTTGTGTATCGAATAATTTTTGAACCACAAAAATAACTTATTGAAACTTTAACCAATTATGTATCATATATACACATTGTGAAGCATGCCATAGACACCCACCCTTGCTGAAAGTCAATGTCACAGAAAGGGGAGATGTAATTCAGTGTAGCTGGGTCCATAGTATAATTTTTAAACCACTGAAAATATTTTAATTGTACTTTGCCCAAGAGTATATCATAGACTGTATTGTGTACCATAGCCATGCACCCTCCCTCAGTGTCATGTCATGAAATGAAAAATGTAATTCTGTGACTTGTATCATTGTTCAGAGTATTATCCAATTAACCAAACTTTGGCCATTTACATACCATTGTATAGACAGCCCCCTGCCTTAAGGTGAAGCTCACAGCAAGAGTATAACATTGAAATCAGTGAGATATTTTAATGAAACTTTGCCCAAGTATATATCAAAGCTAGATAGTGTGTTGCATACCATAGAAATGCCCCATATTTCAATGTCAAGATCAAAGCAAGAGAAAATGTAATTGTGTGGCTTGTATACTTATCCATAGTATAGCTTTGAACCATTATATACCATGTACAGATTGGGATGTTGCACACATTCAGCCTCACACCATGCATCAAGGTGAAGGTCGCAGCAAGGAAAAATAACTCGGACTTTTAGCTTTGTCAGTGGTATAACCTTTGAACCACTGAATATATTGTAATGAAACTTTGTCCCAGTATATATCAAGACAGATGGTGTGTCACATACCATAGTCATGCCTCACATATGCATGATGTTCAAGATCATAAGAAGGGAAAATGAGTATAAATTTTGAACCACAGGATATATTATAATTTTATCCAATTATATATCAGGATGTGTTGCATACCATAGCCACACACCTTGCCTGAAGGTGAAGGTCACAGCAAGGAAATGTAATTTTGGTTTGTATCCTGGCCTGTTGTACAACTTTTGAATACTTAAGATATTTAAATGAAAGTTGTTATACATCCTGACTAGACACTGTCAGATACCATAGCCATGTCCACTGCCTCAAAGTCACAGCAAGGGAAAATAAAAGTGACCTCTAACCATGTATGTTTATAACTTTAAAACCAGTAAATCGCTATCTATTGTCATAGCCACTGTCAGTTTAATGGTATGAATTGGTTGATACTGCCCCATGACTGCCAATTTAATGGCATGAATTGGTTGATACTGCCCCATGACTGCCAATTTAATCACATGAATTTGTTGATACTGCCCCATGACTGCCAATTTAATGGCATGAATTTGTTGATACTGCCCAATGACTGCCAATTTAATCACATGAATTGGTTGATACTGCCCAATGACTGCCAATTTAATCACATGAATTTGTTGATACTGCCCCATGACTGCCAATTTAATGGCATTAATTGGTTGATACTGCCCCATGACTGCCAATTTAATCACATGAATTTGTTGAAACTGCCCCGTGACTGCCAGTTTAATGGCATGATTTTGTAGATACTTCCCCATGACTGCCAATTTAGTCTTGCTACTGTTAATATATTATACATGTAGTGTATGTTAATAATGAAAATTTCTCTTTTTTTCCAGTTGCAGCATGCCAATGACAAATCAAGGGAGATAACAATGGAACGGGAAAGGTTGAAGGCAGAGAACTATGAATTGCAGAATAAAGTAAGTATAACCTTCTATATGTATGTTGCTATAATAACATTAACATTACCAAGGTTGAACAAGAAAGTATAACCTTCTATATGTATGTTGCTATAATAACATTAACATTACCAAGGTTGAACAAGAAATGTATAAAGTCTGTTGTCACAAAACCAATATCTATTTGTTAGACAAAGACTTTACTGGGTGGTGCCATTTATAATACAAGTAATTCAAATTTGTAATCTTTTAATACGCTTTTGTCTAACAATTATAGTGGAAACTGCTTGTCCCAGATGACCATAGATATCTCAAACTGTACTAATAGCTTTTCCCAGATGATCGTAGATATCTCAGACTGCACTAATAGCTTGTCCCAGATGACCTAGGTAGCTCAGACTGTGCTAATAGCTTGTCCCAGATGACCATAAATATCTTAGACTGTACTAATAGCTTGCCCCAGATGACCATAGATATCTCAGACTGTACCAGTAGCTTGTCCCAGATGACCATAGATATCTTAGACTGTGCTAATGGCTTGTCCCAGATGACCATAGATATCTTAGACTGTACCCAGATGACCTAGGTAGCTCAGACTGTGCTAATAGCTTGTCCCAGATGACCATAGATATCTTAGACTGTACTAATAGCTTGTCCCATATGACCATAGATAGCTCAGACTGTTCTAATATCATGTCCCAGATGACCTAGGTAGCTTGGACTGTACAGATAGTTTAGATTCAGAAGAAAATTATAGCTGTTTGTTGTGGGCTTAATGCCATTTTTCAGCACATGATAGTCTATACATGGAGACCAGTGTAATTGATGAAGGAAGAACCCAGAAAAATTCTGGGAAGAATCACCAACCCACAGGAAGCAAATGGCAAGCTTTCTCACATACCCTGATGGGCAAAGCCCAAGATTTGAACCCATGCAGACAGAGGTGAGATGGCAGTGATTGGTAAAGGCATGCGTTTTAGACCACTATGCCATCTGGGGCCCATTAGAAGACAAGACATATATATATATATATATATATATATATATATATATATATATATATATATATATATATATAGTAGAACTTCTGAAAAGTCAAAGCATTATGGAGCTAAATATTTGGTTCAAAATTGTCAAAAGATTCAAGTTATCAGAGGTCACAGACATGAGAATGTATGAATACAGGACTGAACAGGTCATTTGATTGATGCCACTCTTGCAAGTGATTGTTAGATCAAGATGAATCATATCATTTACATGATGCAGCTTATTCAAGTGATTGTTACATCAAATTGAGCAGGTAATTTGAGTGATGCTGCTTGTTCAGGTGATTGTTAGATCAAGACTTAGCAGGTCATTTGAGTGATGCTTTTTGTTCAAATGATTGTTAGATCAGGACTTAGCAGGTCATTTGAGTGATGCTGCTTGTTCAGGTGATTGTTAGATCAGGACTTAGCAGGTCATTTGAGTGATGCTGCTTGTTCAGGTGATTGTTAGATCAGGACTTATCAGGTCATTTGAGTAATGCTCTTTGCTGAAGTGATTGTTAGATCAGGACTTAGCAGGTCATTGGAGTGATGCTTTTTGTTGAGGTGATTGTTAGATTGGGACTTAGCAGGTCATTTGAGTGATGCTGCTTGTTCAGGTGATTGTTAGATCAGGACTTATCAGGTCATTTGAGTGATGCTCTTTGTTCAAGTGATTGTTAGATCAGGACTTAGCAGGTAATTTGAGTGATGCTACTTGTTCAGATGATTGTTAGATTGGGACTTAGCAGGTCATTTGAGTGATGTTGCTTGTTCAGGTGATTGTTAGATCAGGATTTAGCAGGTCATTTGAGTGATGCTATTTGTTCAGGTGATTGTTAGATCAGGACTTAGCAGGTCATTAGAGTGATGCTGCTTGTTCAGGTGATTGTTAGATTGGGACTTAGCAGGCCATTTGAGTGATGCTGTTTGTTCAGGTGATTGTTAGATCGGGACTTAGCAGGTCATTTGAGTGATGCTCTTTGTTGAAGTGATTGTTAGGTCAGGACTTAGCAGGTCATTTGAGTGATGCTTTTTGTTCAGGTGATTGTTAGATTGGGACTTAGCAGGTCATTTGAGTGATGCTGCTTGTTGAAGTGATTGTTAGATCAGGACTTAGCAGGTCATTTAAGTAATGCTGCTTGTTCAAGTGATTGTTAGATCAATACTGAGTGAGTCATTTGATTGGTGCTGCTTATTCAGGTAATTGTTAAGTCAGGACCTTTTTATTAAGACTGATCAAGTGAGTAATGATTGAGTGATCAGAGTTGTTAATAAAGCCTTTTGAAGCCACTGTCCAAGTTAATATTTATTACATTCAGAACACTCTATATATAATACTGTCCATGCGAGTTATGGGGTATTCTACCTTATAGTGAGAGTGCCTTATAATGAAGCACAGTATGCATGATGAAGTATATGATACATTACAATGCTATCCATGGGAGCCGTGGAGTATTCGACCTTATAATGAGACTGCATTATAATGAAGTATCCTATATATAATGTAGTATGATACAGTGCCGTCCATTGCGGCCATACAGTATACTGCCATATAGTGAGACTTCCTGATAATGAAGTACACTATACTTAATTGTTTTGCTACTACAGAATGAAATGGGTTCCATTACTACACCAGCCATACAACAGTAAGTTCTGTTACTCCCATGTTCTTCCTTTTTACACCACACCCCTCTGTGTCCTCAGAGATATAGAATAGGTCCAATATCCCCTTATAAGAGGTGATTAATGGAGGGAAACAGTCTGCCAGT
The DNA here is from genome assembly GCA_016617855.1 of Megalonaias nervosa. Classification (NCBI taxonomy): domain Eukaryota; kingdom Metazoa; phylum Mollusca; class Bivalvia; order Unionida; family Unionidae; genus Megalonaias; species Megalonaias nervosa. The sequence goes on along the minus strand of JAECUM010046483.1, from coordinate 22,734 downwards.
GATTGGATCCATTCTCAGTATTCTGGTAGTTGAGCAGAGGAGAAGCCATGTTGTTGCCTCTCCAATGCTGCATGATACTTTTACCTTTACATTAAGCTAGCAATCAGATGGTCCTGTTCTGATCAATCAGCTATTCACACAAAGCTTCAAGGGCTGTCATCGAAAGCTTCAGTTACCTAATATGTGTCCTGACAGGGCTAATCAAATCCCATTGCCTGATCTCCCAGGCTATATATTATCACAAGGCTGATTAAATCCCACAGCCTGATCTCCCGGACTATACATTATCACAAGGCTGATCAAATCCCATTACCTGATGTCCTGGACTATACATTATCACAAGGCTGATCAAATCCCATTACCTGATGTCCTGGACTATACATTAGCACAGGGTTGATCAAATCCCATTACCTGATATATCCTGGACTATACATTATCACAAGGCTGATCAAATCCCATTACCTGATGTCCTGGACTATACATTAGCACAGGGCTGACCAAATCCCATTACCTGATGTCCTGGACTATACATTAGCACGTGGCTGATCAAATCCCATTACCTGATGTCCTGGACTATACATTAGCACAAGGCTGATCAAATCCCATTACCTGATGTCCTGGACTATACATTAGCACAGGGCTGATCAAATCCCATTACCTGATGTCATGGACTATACATTATCACAAGGCTGATTAAATCCCATTACCTGATGTCATGGACTATACATTATCACAAGGCTGATCAAATCCCATTACCTGATATCCTGGACTATACATTAGTACAGGTTTGATTAAATCCCATTGCCTGATGTCCCAGATTTAACATTATCAACAGTTTTTTTAATTGATTTTGCTCATTATCAGCTTTAGTGTGATATTGTATTTGAAGTGAAACAGTTATGCTAAAACAACGGTTTGTGTTTGCACTTAATAAAATGTATGTTATGATCACTTTAATAGAATTAGTTGTCAATTGAGGTGATCTTTCTCTATAGATCAAACAAGTTTTCTAAATTATTTTTGCAAGGAAGGAAAATTCACATGATTGTGGAAGGATAGAATGTAAGGCTTCCAATGAATCTGAGGTAGCCAGACTCTGGCAGCACCACTTATTAAATATGACACAACTAACAGACAAAGAAATGTTCAGCCACATTGGGTTGATAATTTACATTGCTCGAATTCATAAACTCTGAAGGAAAGATATTATTATCACTTATTGCAAACAATATCCCCAACTGCACAGGTTGGAAATTCAGCCAGTGTGTCAGCAGAACTGACAAATCAGCATTTAATCAAGAATGTCTCATGACAGTTTTGGACCTCATAAAGTCTGTGCAGTACAATATATGCATGACACTTGCTAGAATGTGCAAAACATTGCATAAGTTAAAGTTGCTAAAACTTCACTAGGAAAGGTCATTTTAAAAACTAAAGGAGAACAGAATGAAAAATAAATAAAATGAGAGCTCTCTTTATCACAGCCTACATCCTAGCCCAATATGGAACATCATTTTCTGAAATGGAATTGCTGTAGGAGCTTCAGGAGAAGAACAGTCTTGAACTTTGTGTTAATTATAAGAACAGACTCATAGACTTGATGCTAAATATAAGAACAGGCTCATATTTACAAGACCATGGAGAAAATGGTAAATGACAGATTCCCCAGGTATCTTGAATCCATCAAACTATCAAACTTTAAGTGCTGATTCAGATTTCTGTAAAATATAATTAAAACATTTATTAGGAAAGTTTTCTAAATATATAATAGCCATCGTATTGTTTAATTTGGAGAAAGCTTATGTCACACATGGAAGTACAGCATAATGAATGATGTATTCAACTGAAGTCTAAGGGGTGGCTTACCTTTCATTGTATACAATTTGTCCATCATGAAGATAGGTACCACCCTTTCTGAATGTTTTTTTCAGGGCGGCATGTTGGCACTCACCTTTTTCAACATTAAAGTGGACAACATGGTGATGAGCCTTAACCCAGGAGCTGTTCATTTTATGCCAGCAATGTTTTCATCTGGTATTAAATGTCAACTATCAAATGATATCTTAAATAGAGTTCAGAAATGGGCATAGGAAAATTGGTATGAAAATTTCAAAATCTAAAATGATTTGTATGCACTTCTGCTGATGATATAAAATTCAGGAAGACCCAAAACTACACCTTGACAGTTCTCTTATCTCTTTTCTAGAGGAGATCAAATTTTTAGAACATACTTTTAACTGAAAACTTACTTTTTTGAGAATGTTATATACCTTATAGACAATATCAGAAGACCTGGGACCAGGTCTTATTCCAGTTATGCAGCTCTTTAGTAAACTCTGAACTTGACTATGGGTCAGATGTGCATGAATCAGCTGACAAATCTTACTTGCATGTGCTTCAGTTGGTACATGATCTGGTACTTGGTGTCAAACCTTACTGCCAGGTGCTTGGTTTGATATATAATCAAGGACTTGGTAACAAATTGTACCACCATGTATGTGATTTGATACATAATCAGGGACTTGGTGACAAATCTTACTGGCAGGTGCTTGGTTTGATACATAATCAGGGACTTGGTGTCAAATCATACTGGCAGATGCCTGATTTGATATATAATCAGGGGCTTTGTGTCAAATCTTACTGGCAGGTGCTCGATTTGATACATAATCAGGGACATGGTGTCATATCAGTCTGGCAGATGCCTGATTTGATATATAATCAGGGACTTTGTGTCAAATCTTACTGGCAGGTGCTTGATTTGATACATAATCAGGGACTTGGTGTTAAATCATACTGGCAGATGCCTGATTTGATATATAATCTGGCACTTGGTGACAAATCTTACCACCATGTATGTGATTTGATACATAATCAGGGACTTGGTGTCAAATCTCATTGGCATGTGCTTGATTTGTTACATAATCTGGCACTTGGTGACAAATCTTACTAGCATGTGCTTGATCTGATACATAATCAGGGACTTGGTGTCAGATCTTATTGGCATGTACTTGATTTGATACAAAATCTGGCACTTGGTGACAAAACTTACCAGCATGTGCTTGATTTGATATATAATCAGGGACTTGGTTTCAAATCTTAGTTGCAGATGCTTGATTTGATACATAATCAGGGACCTGGTGTCAAATCTCATTGGCATGTGCTTGATTTGATACATTATCAGGTACTTGGTGACAAATCTTACCAGCATGTGCTTGATCTGATACATAATCAGGGACTTGGTGTCAGATCTTAGTTGCAGATGCTTGATTTGATACATAATCAGGGACTTGGTGAGAAATCTTACTGGCAGGTGTTTGATTTGATACAAAATCAAGGACTTGATGTCAAATCTTATTGTCATGTGTTTTCATTCCACCTCTTTGGTATATGGATTCATCTTCATCAGTAATAAAAATCAGTCTTGGTAAGTTGGTCAAATTTTGTATCCCAAAATCACCATCTTGGGTATTAAAAAACTCTTGTAATAATATTTGATCTTTTCCAATTCAAAAGGTCCTCGACAAATCCTCTCATTTTTTAGAATAAATTCTTCGAAATCACACACACACACACACACTCACACACACACACACTTTAGCTCTCTGATTAAGGATGATGGATGTTATGTTTATTTTTATTTTTATTATTATTATTATTATTATTATTATTATTATCTACACTGTTGTATATATAATTCTAGATAAGAAGCATAGAAATGACCAACACCCAGTTACACCAACAGCTACAACAACAGCAACAGCAACAGCAGCGGGAACAATACCAGGCCCCTATAATCCAGAGTGCAGGTCTAAGCCCTTCTCCTCAGCGTATGTTCCAGCCATATCTAAACCCACAGATGTATCAGGGACAACATTACCAACAACAGCAACAGCAGCACAATGCCATGTGGACACCCCAACAATTTGTTGGAAACATTGGTGTGTATATTACTACTATTTAATGAAAGGGGTCATTGTTAACTATGAAGGACATGTTTTAGAACTTTCACATTAGTAAAGTTAATATAAATGATTCCAGTAGTAGATGTACATGCATTGGGAGCTTTCATCGAATTGCTTACCATTTCTTGTTACAAAATTCTTACAAAAGTTTTAAATAAGGAACTACCAATGTTATACCGTATCATTGAAGAAGATAAAGGAAATACCAGTGTATACCATATATTTATGAAGACTAAGGAAATATGAGCATTATACCATATTATTGATGAAGACAAGGAAATATGAGCATTATACCATATCGTTGATGAAGACAAAGGAAATATGAGTATTATACAATATCATTGATGAAGACAAAGGAAATACAAACATTATACAATATCATTGATGACGACATTAATTGCAAGTAGCATATTCTCAATCAAGTGGATTCATTTAAGCAGAATTTCAAACATAGAAATGCACATAAAAAAAATTCACAACGGTTGAGCATATACACGGAAAGAAAAATTTTAATCTGGAATATAATCTGTTTCTTGCTGCAACTTAACTGAGGCTTGAATTCCATATTTCCATTTGAAATAGTAAAGTTATTTTTTGTGGCTTTTTATTTTCTTCCAGAAATTTATTTCTAATCATCATATTGAAAAGTTTATAAAAGTCTTACATTGCAGCTCATTTGGCCAAACTTTTCAGGGTTATGGCAGAGGTTAAGAGAGTTTTGAATTTTGAGAATGAAGTTTCATTTTTATTGTATGAATTAAAGATATGGCAGGATTGATAACACCTTATCCATAAATATAAATATAAATAGATAAACAGGTTGTGGATAACCACATGACTTAAAAAAATTTGAAAGTGCTGTAAAGAATAACATTTAACATTTTCAGGTATCCCGGACTGGCAGCAGATGAATTCAAGTGCATATCAGCAGTCCCAGCCTACCAGGGTATCACCTCCAATGATGCAGATATATCCTGGTGCCTCAGGACATGAGCTTCTCCCTGGGGCCTGGAACTGCCCTAGCTGCACCTACTCAAACTATCCTAAAAGAACTGTTTGTGAAATATGTGGCTACATCAGAAGTCCATCTTGTGAGTCCTTAAATTTGCAGCCTCTTTACATTGTACTGTTCTGCTATATTATATTGATTTACTTCCCTTTCCATTGAAGCCTCTTGTTGATACTATACTTCTATGTTCTCTTGATTTACTTCCCTTTCGTTTGAAGCCTCTTTTTTATACTCTATTGCTATATTCTCTGATTTACTTCCATATCCTTTGAAGCTGATTTGTTTTGTACTATACTGCTATATTCTCTTGATTTACTTCCTTTGCACTTGAAGCTGATTTGTTTTGTACTATACTGTTATATTTTGTTGACTTACTTCCCTTCCTTTCGCTAATCTTTGCATTATGATATATTCTTATTTATGATATGTTCTCATTTATATCAAACTTAGATTGAGCATATTTTTTAATACATTGATGTGCAAATTTAAATCCAGATGATCTTATTATCTATAAATGTTTTCCCATTTTTAAGCTAATTCAGTTTTCCATAATTGAATTTCTCTGGTTTTTTGGACTTGTTACAAGCATTCTTTCTGTACTGTCAAATATATGATTTCATCAAAAATCTAGGATAAGCATATGTTCTTTTAGTGGAAGAAGAACACTTTTTGAAACAATCAAGATGAAGTTCTTACAAACTAAAATCCATTTTAATATTAAACAAATATGTATCTCTGAAATTCTTACATATCTTTGGCATTGTATCTGCCTTTGGAGTGTGAGCAGAGATCCAGAAATCCAATTTATATGCCCTTGAAGTATGGGCAGGATTCACAAATCCAATATTCCCTTGTTGGACTTGTCTGATGGCACTGCCTTTGGAGCTTGGGCAGAGATCAAGAAAACCAGTTCATTTGCCCTTGAAATATGGGCAGGGATTCAGAAATCCAGTGTTCCCTTGTTGGATTTTTCTGTTTGCTCTGCCCTTGAAGAATGGGCAGGAATTCAGAAAACCAGTGCATCTGCCCCTGGTGTGTGGGAAGGCATTCAGAAATCCAGTGCATCTGCCCATGGATTGAGTTGGAAAAGGGATTCAGAAATCTAGTGCATCTGCCCACTGAGTTGGGGCAGGGATTCAGAAATTCATTGTCCCCTTTTCTGACTTGTCCCATGGCACTGCCAAGCAAACAGAATTCTGCAGCTGTCCATGGTCAAGTAATAATTTCCTGTGAATATTGAAACCAGATAAAAAAAATTTAAAAGATAATGCCATAACTAACTCCTATTTCAACCACTGAATATCTTAAAAATATTTAAGCAAAACAGGCAGTATGTTAAATAATTTTTTGATAGTGGTCATCCTATTGTTTAATTTAAATTAGGCCTGTCTGCATCTGATATGAATTGACTTATTATCAGGGATCAAAACAAACTTCATCCATACTTTTATACCTGGAATGATGAAAACTGAGGAGTGGATACATCTTGCCATGTATTACATTACATAAGTAAGATGCTGACCCATATTTCAGGCTTTACCTACATAGTATGTTTTGTTTATAGTTTATTTCTCAAGTTCTCCTCCTTCTGGAATCATCAAATTAGATGATTGTGTGCACCTCTGTTAATACACACCCTTGCCACAAAAGAAGGTCACTGATCAATGACCTGCATTTCACATTTTAGGTTTTTGCACCCTGTGTGTATGTTTGTTTGTGTGTGTGTATGTATATATATATATATATATATATATATATATATATATATATATATATATTACAAGAATTTTGGGCTTGCTGTATGTGTGTTATCCTACCTAGAATCATGAAACTTGGCAAGGACATGTACAGTATCTTGATTAGTACTTCATCTTGTCAAAAGAGGTCTCTCTGACCAATGGTCATACTCTGTCACTTCAAGGTTACTTCAAGGTTACTCAAAACCTGTGACTTGGACCCCATAAAATGTTTAACTAAAAGTTACATTTCTGTAGAGAACATATATAACCCTTTTCCTGTATAAACCTCTTACAACATTATCTGCAGCTGTGATGCAGATTGGTGATAGTGTCTATGAGTTTTCTCCATACATTACATGGTGGATATATCAAGCAAAAATACCTCATTTCATTTTTTGGTCTTTTCAGCTATCCAAGGACAAAGCGACAGAAACCAGATTTCTGGGGTAAGTTTTGTCTTATCTGCATTAGTGTAGATGATAATGATTCTGATGAAGGCAGCAGTGTTAAAAATGGTTGTGAATTTGGTTAAAATATTTCAGTGGGTCATAAATACCAAGCCCTGGGAGTGATACTGTAGTGGGTCATAAAAACCAAGCCCTGGGAGTGATACTGTATTTCAATGGGTCATAAAAACCAAGCCCTGGGAGTGAATGATGTCATATTTCAATGGGTCATAAATACCAAGCCAAGGAGTGATGTCATATTTAGACTGTAGAAGAGGAAACCTTTGCCCTTTTGTATCCATATCCATGCACCCTTACCTTTCCACTAACATCAAGGAGAAGTCAAGGTCACTTGAAAATCTTGGTTAAGGTTTTTGCTAAAGTTATTATACTTGAACAGTAAGATCAATGAATATTGCTTTTTCATAAACACTAACTTTGGGCCTCCCTCAAGACCCTAGGGCAATATTAATGTCATTTAAAGATCAGTGGTTTTCAGTTTTGGTTGAGACATTTTTATCCTCATGACCAAAGTTGTAGGGAGAAAAATCACAAGTAATTTGTCTGTCCATCTGTCTGTCTGTTTATCAGTTTTGAAGATGAGGCTTTTTCTGCAACATAATTTTAGTTTGCTCTGGTCATTTCTACTCCAAACCTCATATGTGTTGTACCCATGGGGTGAGGCAGAAGCCCATTGATAGGTCCAAGGGCAAGGTCACTGAAGCTGAAATGTGGTTTTGCTTTCTGCATGATTTGTCTAGTTTACTTGGCCTAATTTGCATCAGACTTCATTGGTAGATTACAGATTGATTTTGACACTGAGAGATGAAAGGTAACTAGAGCCAACATTTCCATTTCTTCCTTTATGCTTGATAAGTCAAGTTTCCTGGATGCAGTTGTCTTCAAATTTTCTGGGTAGTTCCAGCTTGGGGGAGAGACACCTCCCTATTGATTCTCTGTCCCAGAGGTCATTTGAAAATCTTTTATTTTAGTTTTTGGTCACTGAAGATAAAATTGTCATTTCGGGTTCCACATGATAAGTCCACTTTCCTTAAATTTCCTGCACCCAGTTTTTATTAGTTTCTTATTTACAATACCCTGGAGGATGGGCACCTCCCTATTGAGTCTTTAATCAATGGATCAAAGGTGAAGGTCACTGGACACCCTTATCACAAAAGTTGGACCCTGTAATCCATATTTCACGTTTCATTGAAATTGGTTAAATATCAAGTTTTAACTGTGCTCTCTAATAGTACCACACATATAAAATGAAAGGTCAATAATGATTGAGGATGATATGTATTTTGTAGGCTTAGGTTAAAGTTTTGGATTTAGGTCATGACCACATGTTTGTGCTTAGTTCTTTTGCATGCTATGTGCATACTAACCTATCTAAAATGATAAAATTTGGTATGGGGATGCATCTTGATTAGCATCACTCCCTCATTGTAGATGTTCTTATGATTTACACAAAGACACATCTCAATTCATCTACTTTTTGTTTATAGGCTTTGATTCCACGAGGGGATGAAACACGACAACAACTTTATCAACATGTGGGCAATAACAACATGGCTGGTAATGGAAACTAGCCACCCCAGTATAACAATACCAGCATGTAAGCAGTTATTGTCTTTATAACAACACCAGTATGCAAGCAGTTATTGTCTTTATACAATACCAGTATAAAAGCAGTTATGGTCTTTATGAAACACCAGTATGTAAGCTGTTATTGTCTTTATAACAATACCAGTGTAAAAGCAGTTATGGTCGTTATAACAATAACAGTATACAACCAGTTATTGTCTTTATAAAACACCAGTATGTAAGCTGTTATTGTCTTTATAAAATGCCAGTATGTAAGCTGTTATGGTTTTTATAACAATACCAGTATGCAAGCAGTTATTGTCTTTATAACAATACCAGTATGCAAGCAGTTATTGTCTTTATAACAATACCAGTATACAGGCAGTTATTGTCTTTATAAAACACCAGTATGTAAGCAGTTATTGTCTTTATAAAACACCAGTATGTAAGCTGTTATGGTCGTTATAACAATACCAGTATAAAAGCATTTTATTATCTTTATAACAATACCAGTATGCAAGCAGTTATTGTCTTTATATAATGCCAGTATGTAAGCAGTTATTGTCTCCATAACAATACCAGTATAAAAGCAGTTATGGTCATTATAACAATACCAATATAAAAGCACTTATTGTCTTTATAACAATACCAGTATGCAAGCAGTTATTGTCTTTATAACAATACCAGTATAAAAGCAGTTCAAGTCTTGGGCTCAACCAATGTTTATACGTGAGAAAGCTTGCCAGTAGCTTCTCGCGGGTTGGTGGTTCTTTCTGGGATTTTCCTGGGTTCTTCATTCACCATTTATACTGGCCACCATGTATAGCCTATCTTGTGCTGAAAAATGGCATTAAACCCTACAACAACAACTCCATCTGAATCATTCACTGCTTAGGTTTAGCTCATACCTTGTGGAAGTGTTTGTCATGCTTTGCATCTAAAACTATTATAAATATATTTAATCAAACAATTCTTAGACATTGTAATTTGAGAAAAATGATACCAGTAAAACCCTAGTACTGATATGACCTATTTTCTTGACTGTTCACTTTCACCTTTTTTTATGAATTCATTGTCATTGATTGATTATTATATTTTTTTAATTCATTAGGTACACTCAGTTGATTCAAAAAGAAAGGAAAAATTGAGAAGATTTTTAGATTTCACTAGGGATAAATGCATAATACTGAAAATAGTCCAAGATTTGTGCATTACATTTCTTAACATTGTGGTATTTAATTCCTTGCTTATTGGCTTGGAAGGTTTTATATTACAGGTAATTTAAATATGTTATTTAAAGAATACATAAATTATGAAGAATGAAAAACCTTTCTTATCTTTTGCAGGTTTCATTGAGGATAATCCTTTAATAAGGATCTTTATTTAGATTTGTCACTTCTGGTTCATTTTTGGCCCAGAAATAAGATATCTTTAATTCATGATACCTATTTGGATTCAAAATTGATACAATATATTACTTTTGCTTCAAAAATTGATAGCAAATTTTAAATGTAATCTATATTAGAACCAGAAGTAATCTATATTAGAAACTTTTCGAATATTTTGTCCCATTCCTCACTTTGTGGATCTCTGCATTCAAGAAAGCCTATACAGAATATTTTTTTCGGAGATAATATCAGAAGCTTGGGATCTTACTTGATGCTGAACCTCATTGTCTTTATGTAAGCTGCTGTATAGATAACATGTGACAATTCAGGCCAAGATTTATGGAAAACAGCAAGTAAAATGTACCAACATCCTTAAAAAGAATTTTAAAATGGGATGATCAGATGATGAGACACTTGCAACAAGTTCAGTGAAAATAGAATTTGCGTCTTCAAAAGTCAGTGGAAAAAGGATTCCATTGCATGCAGGATATCAGATATAATGCACAAAAGTAATCAAGTCAAACTTGATCTAGGCTGTAAAAGATACAAGATATTCTGAACCATCACAAGGAAAATAAGCTCACCTATTTTGTGTTAACATACACTGTGTGCCACTGTATCACAGTTTAAGCCACTCTACAAGGTACATGCCAGATATTGTGTACCACTTACACAATTGGAACTGCTCTAGAATATAGTGGATATTGAATACTCTGCACATTGGCCACAATAAGCATATCTTCAGGACATCAGTCACTAGATTCCGAAAAAATGTGCAGGATATCTGTTTTGCTAATTGCAATGAAAAGAGAGGATCTCTTCTTAGCTCATATGATGTTATATTTTGAAAATCACATCAAATTGTGTTTATTTCTTCTCTTTTTAAAACATCAGATACTTTGTGCATCTCTGACATGATGCATATGACTAAACATTTGTTTTAGATATCAAACAAAATGTTGCTATTATTAGATGAAACAATTATCCCTAACTGTGCTTTATATCAGATATTGAACTCTCCTGGTGAAGATCAAAACCATGAATTAAAGTAACAAGGAGTTGATAATCTCACTGGATTTGCCTTCTGTGTAGAACTTTATTCATTTGTAAAACATGCAGTGAGAATTTGTTCTTCATGAATTTTGGAATATCCCTCTCAAGTTGAAATATAGTGAGATGCATTGAGGTTTCGTATTGACATTGAGGATCCTACCAAAACATCAGTGCTAAGATGCAGGTTTTTACAATTGCACTTGTAAAAATGCAAGAAACGTAAAATTATTTAACTTTCATAAAGCATGAACTTTATAAATTCTTGTGATATTAAGCAAAACCATTTAACTTAAATGGATTTGAAAATTGGGGGGTGGGGTGGAGTTGAATAAATTTTTTTCCCCAGTATGGTTGAGGAGTCTTGGGATCATTACTTTGCAAATATATAAATCATGGTGGTACAATGAGTCATTATAGAAATATAGAAATACACATCACTAATGGTTTCTGTTGTAATTTTCTATGACTGAAGGAATTTTATGGTGAGATAAAGTTAAGATCTTGTGTAAATAGGGCAGGATGAATTGAATAAACAGAATAAATTGCTACCATTATCATTATTTTTTTTTAATTCATCCTGCCCTATCTAACACTACATTGCATCTCTACCTTTTTTTCACCATACAATCTCAGGTTGGGGGTGGAAACTTACTCTGCTGTAAAATGTAACAGAAGAGAAGAATGCATGACTCAACCTTGGTTTCAAATCTGGGATCCTTCTGTCACCTGAGTTATCCAAACCAAGGGTCCCTGCCAGTTACTGTCACACTTCATTCCACTGCTTTATGGAGATGATATGCCCTGCATCTCCATTAACTTGTCATCTATCAAAACACAATCATTCTTAGTGCTGCAGGTTAAGATGTGGAATGACATTGCAACCTGTGTGCTCTGAATGGAAGAAGTTTCAAACAGGGCATTTGTAGTGGAGTTAATGAAGACACGGGCAAGCATCTTTGAAAAGCAGGGTAGAGTGTTTTGTAGAAAGAGGACATGTTTTTGGGGTCTAGATAAATTAGAAGGAAGAGCCCATGTCTATGAAAAGGCACAATGCACATTTTTCTGCCTTTGACCACATTGACCTGCAGGCTATAACAGAGGAGACCCATCTTACAGGTTTGCACACCAACTTGATTGGGACAAAATGAACATTTACAAAGTGGGTAGAAATGCAGCAGGATCTGACTAAGGATGTGGGCTGATACTTCAGATAGTGTTAGAAGGTTCCATGTTCAGCTCTCAGTCCAGCTGCACATTTTTCTCTCCCCAATGCTTGAGAAAGAGGAGCATAAATTGAACTTTATGCCTATCTGAGTCTACATTTAGCTGAGGCGTAAGACAATAGAAGCTTGAGGCAATCAGAGCTAAAATTAGACTCAATGACATAATTGAGTAATAGTAGCTAACATGAAAATGAAAGTTTCACTGTGGCTACATGGGGTACAAGTGGAATTTGTGTCTTACTGATGCAGTGGGAAGTACAGTTGAAATCTGTGCATTTCTTGGGCAACAAGAACTAAAATCTGAATATATGCCTTAAAGTGGCAACAGGAATTAGAATTGGAGTCAATGCCTTAATTGGGCAAAAGAATCTACAATTAGAAACTTTTACTGGATCAAGAGGAACTGAAATTTGATTCTATGAGTTACTTGTTCAACATGAACTAAAATCAGAAACTATGCCATACCTTGGCAATCAAAACTTCAGTTGGAATCTATGCCTTACTTTGGCAATGAGAACTTCAATCGGAATCCATACCTTACCTTGGCAATGAGAACTTCACTTGCAATCCATGCGTAAGTAACATTAAAAAAAAAAGGATTCTGCATGTTTTATTTCATTTTCAGTTTATGATAAATACAGTACCTTTTGAAAAAGAATGTAAACCTTTGGTTGATCTTCATGGGATGATGGCAACATTTTTTAATCAATACAAAAGCAAAAATGGTTTCATTCATCTAATGAGTGTGAAGATACCACTGTGCATATATGTAAGATCATAATTTATTAGAGGTTTCAGTCATATATTTGTATACACATTTAAGCTTTTTAAAGAAGCAAGGAAGCCACAGGCAAAAAAAAAACATTTAAACACAATTTTTAAAGAAACAAGCCACAGGTTAAGGAAAAACAAACACAATAAGCTTTTAAAAGAAGCAATCCACAGGTTAAAGTTTTTAAAAGCAGGAAGTCACAGACTAAAGAAACAATTAAATCCAATGACAAAGCAGTAAGAGGGAGGACTTGACCGATATTTATGAATTTCATTGACGACAAAATACAATGGATGGAAAAGACTGCTCTTCAGAAGAATTGAACTCTTTATGATGTTGATGTATTCTTTATTGTTAAAATAAAGGTATTTCTGGAAGTGTTATACACACTGGAAGTTGTGACAATTTTAAAGAAAATTGAGAATGTACAAGGAGAAAATATCTAGCTGATTTAATGTTTTTTATTATGACATTATCGCCAATTAGTGCAGGAGTTTAAATTTCAGCCATTTGTTGGAAAAAAATATTCACAAGCATTGAAAAACTTAGGAACACAATCAATGTATAGTATGAAATGTAAAATTTTTATGCATTTCTTACTGATAATATCTTGCATACATAATCTATTAATATTATATTATTCAAGGATTCTCTATTTAAATTTAAATTCAAATTAAGAAACATTATTCTGGTTTTGAAATGCATGTATATCCAAGGATAACAGATAACAGATATGTTGTAATACACAATATCATGTTTATGAAGAGAATTGCGCCTTGAAATGTTTTCTTGAAAATCTATGTCACATTAATTACCATGAGATACATTTGCGTTGTTAACGTCAGATTTTTGTATGCAAGAATATTAGATTGTATTGAAGATAAAACCTTTATGGAAATACACTACTTTAAATGTTAGATTTTATTAAGAATATGTACTTTTTTGAAAGAATTGCCACTTTAAATGTTGGATTTTATTGAGGCTATATTTGTGGAAATTTACTTTTGTTTAGCTATTTGTATGTTTGAGAACATTGGTATTTTTTAATAATTGTAATGGGATAAATATATTTGCATTGGGCTTATTCTTTATTAATTGTTTATGAGAAATTTTCATTGCTTAGATTTGTTTACTCTGAATTGACAAGAATATCTGAAACAATTAGTTTGCTTCTTGTTACTAAACATACCATGTTAGTGTTAAATATTTACATGCTTATAACTGTAAATTTTGTATTTGATTGTTGTTTATACTATTAAGTGCTTTTATCCAGAAAAGCATTACTTTTACTACTTGTGAAGAAATGCCACAAACATACATTTTGTACACTAGGAATTCTTTTTTTTTTTGACAGTTATTGACCAATATATTACCTGTTGGTTTTTAGAGAGCACTTAAGTTATGACTTTTGACTGAGATATGCAAATTTTTGAATAACTATTGGTATGATCAGAGGAATAAACATCAGTCCTTTCTGATAATACTGAACAATAAATCTTTGAGTGGTCTTATATTATTGAAAACAGTGGAATGTATATGTATGGGATACATTTCTAAAATACTATATTTGCTAATAACATGTATTTAAGTGTGAAAAATCTTATTTCATGTTTGTAAAAACATTTGTCTCCAATTTGAATCGTAGAAAGAGTTTTGTGTATTTATTACCATTTCTTTTTATTGTGATGAAACTTTATACCCATACTTAACTGTTTATACACAGAAATTCATCATTCTATGTCATGAAAATAAATATGTCTATCATACAATTTCTGTCACAAATATGACAGCATTCCTCACACATTTATGCACCTTTGAAAACATATTTTGTGAAGATTGGATCATTTTTTTTTTATGCTCTTATCCAGTTTTGAAACAGAATTGGACACTTTCACAGAATATTGCAATCAGACAATACAGTGTGATTTTAGCAAGAGATATAAAGTTACAGTCTAATGTACAGTTTGTGGCAAATCTTCATTTGAAGGATACTGCTCTATGACTACACACCATGCCGTAGGATCAGTGTTATAAGTGTTCAGTCAGAGGTCTTGTATACGGAGCCAATTCAATTTTGTAGGTTATTAAAGTTTTCTTATGAAATCAAGAAAATCAGTTCTTTAGTTGTGATGAAATACAAGCATAGTCTAATGTAAGCATCTTGTTCCTGCCATAGTAAAGGGTCTGTTGGTTATGTACCTAGTGATTCCTTTTGATGTTAAACATAAGAGATACTGATTACATGTTGTTTTGACAGTAACACAGTGTTTGCATATCAAGATATTCTTTATTTAAAACATACTTTCAGTTCTTAAGCAATAAATCTTCACAGCTATTGCTTTCAACTAAAACTATTTCAACATGATATGTCATGATCTCTGTCTATACTTTGTCCACTGATCCTAAAACATGTAGTATGACTGACTTTGATTGGGGAATATATATGTATGTAATACATGATGATAAAGCACATAGAAAAAATCAAGAATCTACAAAGACATCAATAATGATTGGTGAAATTGTATCATCAATGTGGAATTCTAGAAATTCCCTTTGTCAAAGTGATGATAAATAGTAGTCTTAATGAAGGATTTGAGCCAGACATTTTGGTGAATTGTATTTTTCACTTTTTTTTGCACTTTATAGTTTGACTTCCATTTTATTTTTGAGCTTTGTCATTATTAAAGTAACCTTGTATGATATACAGGATTCTAATTCTTTCATTTATTTAGCTTTTATTTTGAACTTTTATTCTCCTTCTTTTCTAAATTCTTTTCTAAATAATGAGAAAATCTTCACATAATGAATATATTTTTGCTCAAAATATAAATATTCAGACTAATTAGGTGCTTATTACAACTTTTATAAATCTTTGCTTGTACTGCATTTGACAATGATGGTTGATACAAGCTGAGATTGTTGAAAAAACAGCTTATTTTCAAATAGAATTTCTAATATCACTCTGCTGGTTGCATAGTTTCTCACATCACTCTTTTGGCTTGGATCCGATGACAGGGCTGGTTGAGAGATGTCAGAAATATGGACTTAAACTGCCATTGTGCCTTGCTTGTTGAAATAAGATCAGAGACATGGTCAGTTGCCAAGAAACATATTAAGATTGTTCTAGCTTTCAGTTTACAACTTTCAAAAGATCTGAGATGTATTTATAAAATTTTGCAAGACATTTTCCTGATATTATGAATACCCTGAAAATTTTTTGTTTCCTTTGATTTTCTGTTCACTTTGTAGAAGCAACATGAATGATAGAGTTTAATTATTGAAAATCAGTAACTACTGGTACTAGACCATTAATATTTTATTGTTGTTAGTGTTCTGGTAGAAGGGTGAATTAAACATCAACACTAAAATATTGTGAGCCAGACTTAATCATGGTTTCAAAACCAAAAGTATAAACCATTAGATCACTTACATTTCTTTTTTGTACTCATATAGGGGTACTAGAACATTTAAATCAAAACTAAGAAATTACTGGACCAGCAAGACTCTGAAGACAATTAGCAAACGCTATTTGAAAGTGTCTTCAACAACATAAATAATGGCACAAGTAACATTGTATTGAATTTAGTAGTTTTAGTATAGTGGTAATATAAATATTTCTTGAACTTAACATGAAAACAACAATATCGAACTAAAGGATAATGCCAATTTGTTTACAAGCTTGGATGGGGCAAAAGGTTTTCGTCAAAAAAAAGAATGACATTAGAGAAAATGAAAGTGTTAATTTCTTGATTTCAGACAGGATACACAACAATCCCTTAGAAGCAGTTTTACAGATTAAGTGATGATAACATTAAAATAAGCAGTGATGATAACATTAAAGTACGCAGTGATGAAAACATTAAAATAAGAAGTGATGATAACATTAAAATAAGCAGTGATGATAACATTGAAATAAGCAGTGGTGATAACATTGAAATAAGAAGTGATGATAACATAAAAATAAGCAATGATAACATTGAAATAAGCAGTGGTGATAACATTGAAATAAGCAGTGGTGATAACATTGAAATAAGCATCATCAGCCATGAAAACAGGATGATTCAACAGTGCAGAATAGTGAAGGAATAAATTATGTATTTAATGTGGGTAAATACAGAAGTTGTATTCAGCTAAATGTACAGTCCAGTATAAAGATCTCATAAATTATACATCTGTGTACTGTTACGTGACTAGGCTGGTACAAAGTAACAAAGAAAAGAGTGAAGCCAACAAGCTTTGTAAATTTTAACAAAATAATTTATTTCCCTAGAAAACAAGGTAAAAATATGAAAAAAGGACTTATGGTTTGTAAATCTTATCCAAAAATTAATCCTAGAATTGAAAAATATAAGTCCTATCACTAAAATGTTCTAATTGAATCCAAGTTCGAATCTCGACGAAGTTCCAAGATGGAAGGCAATGACGTCCTCTATAACCAGTTTTGTGCTGATGTGTCAACAGTTCCTTGTTGTGTCACCAAGAATATAATTCCAGCTTTAGAATTCCGAATAATTTAGTAAATGTCTTTGTCCAAGAATTTCGATGAAGAAGAGTATTTTCCAGGGTGAATAAATTATTTTAAATTTAAAAAAACTCAATTCAAATGGCAATAACAGGAATACCTTCCAGCCTCAAGGTATTATTTACAACTGACTCAGAAACACTGAGATTGAGAATTAAACCCCAACTAAGAACGCAATTTCAGACCCGCATGATGGGTCACATGGTCACTTTGAGCAGCGCAGTAAAATAATATGGCAATTAGCACGTAGGCTACTATAGCCTTAGTTATGAATCAATAATTCCCACACTGGAAATGAATTTAAAAATTAAACTTTTATTCAGACTAACACATAGGTGAAGCATGACCTTGATTACAACCAATGATTTTCACTTGGTGTTTACGAAATCGGAATCAAGATCAAGAATTAGGTCAGCTAAAAATACAATGTAGCAATCATTTTGCGTTCTAATTAGGCTAAAAGAACTGAACTGAATTTTTCTAGAAAAATGTCAAATCCAGTGAATAAAGTTATTACAATAACATGTAATGAAATAAAAAATGAAATAAAAGAGAATTTAAAACTAACACACAAGTAATTTAATTACATATACGTAACACTACAACAATTTGTCTTAAAAAGAGATAGAATTTATGGAAAACGGAATTTAATTTGCAGCTGGACATGGTAATTCAGTATATGTGAAGACATTGTCGCTCAGTCAACCATAGGAATGGCAAAATGACAAATCTGAAACCATTCATGCATTTGTTGATAGCCCTGTAAGAAATGTTCAGGCGCAAGGTATATGCATATATGCCTTTTAAATGACTGGCATTGGAGTTGCCTCAATGCTTATATATATTTATAGTGACTAACATCAGTGTTATTTCCATGCATATATGCCATATTAAATGATAAGGATTTGTCTTAATACATTTATACCATTTTAAATGACAAACAATGTTATTTTCATGTATATATGCCATTTAAATGACTAACATCAGAGTTATCTCCATGTGATTATGTCATTTTAAATGACTAACATGAGTGTTATTTGCATGCATATATGCCATTTTAAATGACAAGCATCAGAGTTATCTCTATGTATATTTTCCATTTTAAATGACTAACATCAGTGTTGTCTCCATGCAGATATGCCATTTTAAAAGACCAGCATTGGTGTAGTCTCCATGCATAGATACCATTTTAAATGACTTACATCAGTGTTGTCTCCATACATAGATACCATTTTAAATGATTAACACTAGAGTTGTCTCCATGCATAGATATCATTTTAAATGACAAGCATCAGTGTTATCTCCTTGTGTGTATGCCATTTTAAATCACTAGCATTGGTGTTATCTCCATGCAAATATGCCATTTTAAATGACTAACATCAGTGTTATCTTCATATGTATATGCCATTTTAAATTACTAACATCAGAGACTTTGCAGAGCAAGTAAAAGAACAAAATTTAAAACATATGTTACAATCCTGAAATTCCAGTTGCTTACACAGATATGAATCAATTATGGGAACAAATTAAATGGAACAAAATAGAGTGAATTGAGAGAATGGGTAACTGAACAATCTACTTATAAATTTCACATTTCAGAAGTTATGTAAAGATTTAGGTATAGATTGGTCTATGTTTGTCATGTGGCTCACCAGTTCAAATGAACAGTAGACCACGATGGAGAAAAATATATTAGCCTGAAAAAGTGAAAACAACAGAGGGTGATGACAAATGCAATGCCTTTTGAGAAATCTGTCAGAGGGCGAAAACCAGAAGAGATAAGTTTGAGGAAGGTTTTGCAACAGAATGTGAAATATTTACTGTAAAAGAATACCAAATATGTTTCAACTTACTGTGACGCAGAAGTATATATAGTGGAAAGGTTTAAAAGAAACTTAAAAATTTGGAATGTGTCAGTATTTAATTAAAAATAACCCCTTAACATGTTTTGTTTTACCAAATTTAATAGACCGATACATTAAAACTCATCACAGATCAATAGACATAACTGCTTCAAACAAGCATGGAAGAAAACTGATCAAAATAAT
Organism: Megalonaias nervosa; assembly: GCA_016617855.1. Lineage (NCBI taxonomy): Eukaryota > Metazoa > Mollusca > Bivalvia > Unionida > Unionidae > Megalonaias > Megalonaias nervosa. The sequence goes on along the minus strand of JAECUM010046483.1, from coordinate 2,985 downwards.
GGATGAATATATTCGGTTATCTGACAACAGAAACATATAGAACTCCTTAATCTGAAAAATTCAAGGAATTTGTAAATAGAAAACAATTTGCTAAAATGGCTATCTTCCTAACTTCACAGAGAAAATATTTAAAATCGGGCACGTGATTTTAGGTGATCGAGCATTTACAAACTGGAAGACTTGACGGAAGACGATACACGGGGCAAAATGACATACAAAATGTTCGATAGATTTTGAAGACCAGAATAATGATTGGCTCATTAAATGGAAAGGATATGATGACTCCTTTAGCAATTGTGAACCAGTTGAAATATGCCATGAAATAAATGACAGAAGGAAGTAAAACGCATGGTAACATTAACTTGAAACATTTTAGTTTTTGAAAGTGAACTAGGTGATGATTTTGAATAGCTTGAAGGTGATAAAACATGAACAGTATGTGAATTGTTTTGATTATAATATGAGAGAAAAATAGCAAGTTGATCCCCAGACATAACCGGCAAGAAAACAAAACTGTACAGGTGAGAAAGTCCACAAGGTGATATTAATGTACACAAGGTCCTAGCAGGGTAGTAAATTATTTACGGAAGGAATAAAGGGAAGTTGATTCCAACTAAATCGCAAACAGGAAAACAAATGATCAGATAGAATGTGTGTTGTGATTTGGATTTTTAACGTAGCTTTAACAATTTTTCAGTCATATCGCTACGATGTCTGCAGTGTGACAGTTTATAGTGAGGTCTAGCACTGGGGCATCATGCCGCAGACATGTAGCATGATGTCCCGCCCAGTCACGTTATCCTGACACCAGGCCGACCAGTCCTAACACTAACCTCTTAATGCTGAGCGCCAAGCGAGGCAGTTGTTAGTACCATTTTTGTAAGTCTTTGGTATGACTCGACCGGGGATCGAACCCACGACCTCCCGCATCCGAGACGGACGCTCTAACCACTAGACCACCGGAGCGGTTTCAGATAGAATATCAAGTAACACGCGAGTTTGCGTGATTTTGAAGAATATGAAAGATAATGAAATTGGAAAACAATAATGCACGAGGACATTTATGCATCTTTAAAATCGCATTCCAAGCAGATATAGTAATTATACCAATGATACATGCACTCGGTGCAGTTATACCATAAATCGTTCATTTTCCTGGACACAATAATTACCAAGTACATTTTTTTTACAAAACCATTAAACCTATTATAGACACACACACACACACACACACACACACACACACACACACACACATTAAACGAAAATATATTGATTTCGGAAGTTACTTTACAACATATTGTGTAAAATCAATGACACCATTAATGGATTTTGAAGATATCAATATTTCAGAACTTTGATTTGATATTAAGCAGTAATTGAAATTAAGCTTAAGCAATACATGATGCACTCACTATTTGATATTCACTCAGCTGTGAAATATTTCAAACGAAATAGAGAAAAATTTACAAAAGAAATCAATAAATGAAATTCAAAATAAGAAATACGCTGAGAGTGCAAAGTGAAAGGATGACAATGGTATTACAGTGTAGAAAATGAAGCAAATGTACATATTAGAGACGTAAATCGATGTAATGTTCCACGAGAATGTGGAGAAAAAGTAAATAGAAGCCAAATGTATTTCCACAAGGAAAGCCCGTTTCGGTGTTATTTTCTTAAACTTGAATAATCGATTTAGGATTAAAAACAAAAACTAGTGCTGCACAATTCCTTGTCTCGCAGTACGATTTGATATAATTGGATAATTCACCTTAACCAAAATTTACATATTAAACTTAATTAACGAGATTAAATTGTACATCACTGAAACTAAATTCTTAACACACAATCCATTAAACAATTTTAAGATCAGAACTTTAAAAATTTGCAACGATAAATATATGCGTAGACACAGACCTTGGTGTGACATGGGATTTTGGCGGAATCAATTTTATACGACAGAACGGATAGCAACATCTGATTGTTGGAATTACTACTGGTATTTAATGGACAAAAATGTAAATATTAATTTCCACATGTCGACGGAATGTAAAACATCTTTACTCGAATCAAATCACGCTAGCATAGATACGAAACAGTTAAATGTGGTCTGTGACAATTATGAAACATTGTATGACTGAAGATATCTCCAGTAAGAAAACAAATCTCAAATACTGGATAGATAATGAGCTAGAAGAACATAAGACTTACATGAAGGTTGTGTGCAACCTGTATATGATGCATTAGCTGTTTACACATAACTGTCAAATATGTACTGGAGAACAATGTTAGCAGATTAAATGAATTATATATGCAGACGAAGATGAAGCTACTAACTGAACATACTCCTGTGGCAATAAAGCAACAGATTAATATAGAAGGTATTGCAAGGTCAAATTGATGAGTAAGGTCTTAAGTAATAAGTATGTTAGGTGCACAGGTGCAACAACAACTGGAGAACAGTGTTAGCAGATAGATGAATTTTATATTGCAAAGTTGAAGCAATAACATCATATTTTACACTATTTCCTCTTTTCAAGATACTGTTAAATGGTTATTTGTCAGCTAAAATATTTGCTGAACATAGTTATAGTTCTAAAATGACAAACCTTGACAAAACAGAAGAGATTCAAAAACTGAAATTAAATTGTGCCGTTGGCGGTGACTGTATTTTTGTAACATAACTACACTGTTATGAAAATGGGTAGTGTCATCGGATACAATATTTAACAGAAATCCAATGACTCGGATAAACTTGGATAAACTGTTCCATTCATATCGACATAACAGATGATATTCCACACGCTGGTCCACAATCTGATAGTAGGGCAATACAGTGTGGAGAACAAAAATAAGACGAGAGTAAAAATTATATAGAGAAAAATTATGATCACGATAGTCCTGTAGTCTTATCTGTCTGTGCAATTAAATATTTGGAATTTCAGATGATACATGACGATTAGAAACTTCAAAACTTATATATAT
>JAECUM010046482.1:0-10430 GCA_016617855.1 Megalonaias nervosa | reverse complement strand
TCTGTAAACTTTTTTCTGTTTCATTATATCTGAGGTTGTATAATTTTGTTGTCAAATCTTTCAAAAATATATGTTTACTGTTGTTCGCCTACGCAACGCGTAGGTGCATGTAATAAGTAACGACTTCATTATTCAAATCCAACTGTCTTCCAGATTGGTCTGTCAATTGCATATTTACTTCTGTTATTTGATTTTCAACATTTAGCGGATAATAAATAATATGACGCGGACTGATTTGCATGAGAGACCCTGGTGGGACTTCTGGCGAAAAACTGTATATTGTCTGACCTTTGCTGCCTTTGGCTGAATAAGAACCAGACGCTATCGAACAATTTACCAATATCGTGTTAACTTCAGTTATAATTACTGGAAATTCACCGTCATACGTGACGGATGCATCACCAACAGAAATATAATTTTCATGTTTAAATCCTATTAATGACGCGATACTTTTTGGTGATATAAGACTAACTGACAAACCGTTTTTTATTTTTATTCTGGCTCGCAATGTATTATAGTTCGGTGCTAGCTCAAAATCATCTTCGGGTCCTTTATTCGCCGTTATAAGTTCTTTTATCGTTTTATTCAGATCAGTTATATTATAAGCGCCTTGCGGAATTTAAATGATGTCCATGGAGCAGTTTTAGGTGGCTCTATAATTTCTATAATATAAACTATACGATCTCCTGGTTTACGTCCTGCCATTTTAATTTCTTCTAATTTTTTATCAACATCTTCAGGATCCACCTGAGCAACCTCTACATTGTCCTTTAGAATTCTGACTTTTTTCCAAGTATTATCGAGAGTATTTATAAACTCAAACTCATCATTTACTCCAGTCTTAACGTTTGCTATGGAGTTCCAACAAGTGCAGGAAATTAATCCAATTTCGTATTGTTTTTCACGATTTAATTCTATTGGCGGAATATACTTTACTGAAAAGTTTGCGCTATCTTTATCAGATTGACTAGAGTCGAGTAATAGCGTCGCTGACATTTATTATTATATTTTCATAAAATTAAGTCGCCGCGATTAAGTCGCGGTGCAAAGTATCATATTCGTCAGATGCTAATAAATTTCTCGATCTCAAATTATCAAGTATGTCGATGATTTCATTGTCGATTTCAGCACCAACATTTCCTGCTTCTTTTGATGATATCAATAGCATTAATCTGCCGATCATTTCAGTAACTGATGCGAATATTCTTACGCCTGTTCCTGTTTTTTGTTCTCTATATTCTTTTACACGATTTAGATCAAATACTTGAAAAAATTTTCTTTTAAAAGACCAATTCTTACCATAACCTTTTTTTCTACCATCATCCGCTGTTACGAAAAAGTATAAGCTATAACACCTTGTCTTATTCTATCAATAAGTGGAAGCATATCTTTCTTTTTCGTGACTGTATCTAATTCTTTGTTAGCATTATCAGCGTCTAATGTAATGTTTTCTAACATATCATTCAGTCCGTCGAATCTTTCCTTTGCCCAAGTTTTTATATTATTAATATCATTTATATCATTTTTTCTTAAAAATTCATTATATTCACCTTCTGTTATCTCACTATTTGCTTTTTTTCTAAAAAAATTTCTTTGCTCTCCAACTTCCATAAACCTTACAGTAAGCTCACCAACTCTTTGTTGCTCTTTTTTAATATCTTTTATTTCTCTTGATAATTTTGTTATAATATTTTTAATTTCTTGTGTTGTTAATACTGCTAATCTTCGTTCAAGTTCCAGCGGATTATTTATTAACCGATCCAATTCAGCTTGTCTCGCAGCAGGATTAGCTATATTTGCTACAAGTGCCTCAGCTAATCTTCTTTTTTCCGCATCAGATCTCTCAATAATTCTTCCGGCAGCTGCTTCTTGTTGTTCTTTAACTAGTCCGAGTAAACCTTTTTCCCGTAGTTGTTTAAGTTCTTCTTCTGATAGTGGTTTAGTTTCAGGTTGTTTTCCAAGTAATGCTTCAGTAATTGGTTTGAGAGCGGTTGCTGCTGTTTCTGCTGCAACAACTTGACCGCGCCGTGCTTGCTGTACTAGCTGTTTAAATTCTGCCTGAGACTGCGCAAGTTTTTTTAGATTTTCGATATGTTTTCTATATTTTGCTTGTTTTTCCATTAATTATATACTATTTTCTATAAAAATTATTGTAGATAGTTTTCAATACAACATCGAAACATTTTATTCTTATTATTCGTTAACTTATCGAACAAAAAGAAATCATATCTATTTGCTGTTGCTTGACGATACAGTTCAATAAATTTATCTTTGGTTACGTCGCCGCATTGTTCGTTCGCGATATTTCTAACGTCAACATTGTCAAGTCCTGGAAATAATATAAAACAACCAGTATTTCGCCTAATAAATCTGTCAACATTATAATATCCTTGAGCGAGATAAATAGAATTACATTTCTTATTTCGCGACAGTGAAAAATATGATCTGATTTTATTCATTTCCTCGTTGTTTAGCGGAATATCATCAAAAGCAACTATTTTATGTTCGGACGAATCGAGTTGATTAACTGGAACAAGTTCTTCCGGTTGTTTGATAATAAAGAAATCTTCGCCAGATTCAAGATCGTCACGAAGTTTGTCATTAAAATTGTTAAGTAGCTCGTACTTATCCTGTTGGGGATTAATTGTGTAAATATAAACTCGATCGTAGTTAAAATTATCTCCGAGAAGTAAATTCATAAGCAAATTTGTTTTGCCCGATCCAGTTCTACCAACAATAAGATAATGACAATCTGGAAGTTCATTGTTATGTTTATGTTTCACCAACCGCTCGGTATCAAAGTTTAATATGGACGATTTTGCCATCATACAATTTTATGGTATATAATTTTGTCAAGCAGTAAATAAATAATGAGTTTTTACTCAAAATTTGGAACATTAGTAGGAGATTCAACAGCTGATAAGCAAGACTTATCCAAATATGCAACTCTTGATCAACTTAGAAAGGAAATTACTAATTTATTAAATATCACAAGTGTCGATCAAAATGAAGTTGTTATTTTCCAAGATAAAGAAGGACGATTAAAAACGAGTAATATACAACTATCAGATGTACTTATACGAATTCCTACCGCGGTTGTTAATAATATAGTTACTTTTGCCGATCAAGGTAAAATACAAGATTCGGGCAAGTCTATTAACGATTATGTTAGGAAAGCTGGCGATGTATTTACTGGTGACATTGTTATGTCAAGAAGAAAAATTACATATCTTGGAGATCCAATCGCAGATACAGACGCAGCAACAAAAAAAATACGTCGATGATCAAGAATCCAAATACGTGTCAGTGCGCGGTGGTATAATGCGTGCATTCCTCGACATGAATAATAATGGTATTAATAATCTCAGAACACCAGAAACAGATTTCGACGCTGCAACGAAGAAATACGTCGACGATAAGGAAATTCCAATAATGACTTCGTTAACGACAATTAATGATGGAATTGCTGTATTTAGAGCTGATTATATTAATCATGTACAAACATTTCTAAATTTTCGTAGAAATGTAAACAGAGCTATTAACGAATTTTTTGGAACTCCGCCAACTGTTATTATTAATCTCGCTGACATTAACACAAGACTCAACGATATCATTAGTGGCATTCCTAATATTATTCAAAAAACTAATCTCGTTAAAATTCCACACGGACGAGCTAACAATATCGTGTACACAGTCGCATCAGGAAAAGCAACATGGTCGCAGCAAAATAACACTTTTAAACACATCGCAGAAGTCACTGGTGTATATAGATTATCTGTGTTTAGCAGTGCAAAATTCAGGATATTTACCACATTTCCATGGCGTCATTCAACCGATGATTTTTCTGGAATTGTGTCTATAGTGTTAAACAAAGATGTCGAGGAAACGTTTATGCTGATAGCGGATGATAAAAAGTTAACCACAGCGACTTATTGGTGGTGTATTGAGTTTGTAGCTGAAACTCCCGAATTAGTTACTTAAATAACGATGTAAAATATGTAAACAAATATTATATAATGAAAAAAAATATAGTAGATTTTAATCATATTTCAGAAAACATTCCGAAACAAGATGTTGACGCGTTAATGCAATATTACAGATATTATCATAAAAATCTTTGGTGCGTCAAAAAATGTTACAAATACTATGCAAAAATACTGCGAGTGATATCATATCTACCGTTGCTAATGACCGGCTCTGGTATAATTTCAAGTGGCGCATCATTAAATCCGTTTTTGTTAATAATATCCGGCGTTGGTGTTTCTCTTGCAGCAGCGTGTAAAAAAGTTGAACCTCGACTCGCGACTAAAAAAAATGCTTGCAAAACAGCAAGTGTCACCTATAAAAAATTACTTGATCAAATTCGATCTTATTTGCGTGGCATAAAATATGATATGGACGACTTAATACGCGAGTTCCGCATTATTGATAGTATGTTAACAGATATTCTGCCAATGAGAGTCAGCAAATACGAAAAAGATTATAATAAAAAGTAGATATTTAATTTTGTGTGGCTTTATCAAATAATATATCGACCATGTTATCGATAAATGTCATCACATCATCTGCCCAGCCGGCAATTCTCATATCGTTTTCAACTGCGAATAACCAAACTGATCCATATTTCGGCGATATATGATAGCCTACTTTTTTAATGCAATCGCTTATTATTTTAGATTTTATACCAGTATATGCTGACGCTGCTTTGATCGAATTAAATCTTTTACAAAATCTATTTGTTAGATCAAATCCAACGTGTCTTATTGGTTTATAATAAGACATTATATATATTTCATTTGTTTAATATAACATTTTGACTAATAAGTACATAGTAGTAACGAGGATTGATGTATCCTAGCTCAGAGACACCTCGGCCCCAAAGCGTTGTATGTTAACATTTTTTGTCAGAAAATGTGTTAACATTTTGAGCTAACAAAGGCTGCTGACAAAAATGTTAACATACAACGTTTTGGGGGGCCGGGGGTCTCTGAGAGAGGATCATCAATTCCTCATTACTACTGTTGTTCTCGTTGCTGTTATGGGTTTAACGCCATTTTTCAGCACGTGATAAACTATACACGAAGGCCAGTACATTTGGTGGAGAAAGATCCAGGGAAGAACCTGGGAAGAACCAGCTACCCACGGGTAGATATTGATAAGCTTTCTCACATTTCCACATAGGCCGAGCCTGAGACTCGAACCCACACGAACAGAGGTAAGATGTCAGTGATCTGTAAAGCGACAGCCCTAGACCACTCGGCCACCCATGGTTCCTGACCTGAATGTTGAATACAAATATATCGTTATTGTAATATATTTCTATATATCAAGCATACATACACAAGATTAGAGAGAATAAAATTGTTGTGTTGGCGAGAAAAATGGCAAACTTGATGTCCAAGCATGCAGCACCGATCATGTATCCAAGTCCCTGTGAAAGATAAGAATATATATATATATATATATATATATATATATATATATATATATATATATATAGATATATATATATATATATATATATATATATATATATATATATATATATATATATATAATGATTTAATAATGAATTTATTAAAATAGCTTAGAGAGAAAGAAGAATAAAATCAATTTCGTTTATTCTGCACCTTTCATTTCTTGCGCGTAAAAGGTAGTCCCAAACTCTAATCGAAAATTCTGCACAGTTTTTAAACCAATAACAATCGCAAGAGGTTTTTCTTTTGCAAATTATAATTCAAAAAGCAACTGTCCTTCCGAAAAAATAGAACATTCAGATCATACAACATTATTTTTCAACAAAGAATGTCTACTGTATGCGTGTGATTTCACACACTTTCATTCTGATTAGGTTATAGGATCAATGTTAACAACGAACGTGTGTCGGTTTCACTAAAGGAAGTTGTTAGATATTCATATGAAAAGATTATTACTACTTGCAAAATTCAAATTTTTACCGTAATGTTTTTGTGACCGGATATTTATATTATTTGACTTAGAACAGTGACAGTCGCAATTGATTGATATGACCGCTCCGGTGGCCTAGTGATTAGAACGTCCCCCTAGGATTCAGGAGGTCGCCGGTTCGAACCCCGTCTAAGTTATACCAAAGACTGGTACTAACAGCTTCTTCGCTAGGGACTCAGCATTAAGAGGCTAGTGTTAGGGCTGGTCGGCCTGGTGTCAGGATAATGTGACTGGGTGGACATCATGCTATATATCTGCAGAATGATGCCCGAGTGATAGACATCACTATAAATGGCGACACTGCAGACATCGCAGAGATATGACCGAAAAAATGTTAAAACTACGTAAAAATTCAAAATCCAGATTGCTTGATATAAGGTACCTTAGATCGTTTGTACTATTTGACCGCGTAAAATGCTGTGGTTTATGACCTTCTGTCGGTTCGAACACTGGTTTATGTCCACATTTTTTTCGAACAGAGGTGAGCTTATTTACTTCTAGAAGTTATCGTTGAAACCACTCTTTTAGATAGGATGGATTCCATGTTACAGGTATACCGCCCACCTTCCCCAAGTTTGACCAACTTTGATTTGATGTTATTGTTGTTCTTGTTTAGGGTTTAACGCCATTTCCCACTGCACTGTAGGCAATACATGGCGTTACCAGCCACAGTGGGGTAAATTAACCATATTCGGACAGACGTGACGTTTTTCCCCCAAGTCCTTTTAGGCACTTGAGTCGAAAAATGTCCGCCATAATGTTTATAGGAACAGTAAAAATTATACATTCCAGAAGGCTGAGTAAGAATATCTTTTTCCCCAGGATCGCAGCTCATTAGTCAATAGAATGATACAGAAGAATTTGATGTTCTTGTTTGGACCAATAATAATAACATAAAGTGATATGTTAACGTGTTGTAATATCAAAAATATGAAACTGCACACACTGTATGTAAAGCGTACAGACTATGTGTGTGTGTGTATATATATATATATATATATATATATATATATATATATATATATATATATATATATATATATATATAACACATAGATGCATACATACACTGTATTAAAATAATATGTCTCACGCTTATTATCTTCATCATATATTGTTGCCTATGTGCATTATTGCCGAAGCAAATTAAAATAGACAGCATAGATGTAACAATAGCCTGAGTAGAATAGGTCAGAAGAAAATTTAAATTAAACAGTACTCTCTTGTCATTAGGGATTTTTTCAATAAAACTTAGAACAATTACGCACCGTGTGATTAATTCACCAAACAACAGGGTGTTTTTCATCCTGTTATTAATTCCGTCAATATCAGGAGTTACTATGTTTCTGAAGCAATCGCTTCCTAAGTGCCGCAGGAAAATGTCAGTCCTGACAAGTATGACTCATGCAATAATTGATATAGACGGCAAAGCAGTATGCGTCATCGCAAAGTTAACACTATATATGGTCACTGCCTTATCATCTTACCTGGGCGCTAAGAGCGTTCAGCAGTAGAATCAAGAGACTAATGAAGAATTGAGGAACACCGCGGAGACCTGCCATCCAGTAAGCCATGACGTAAAAGAAAACCGGAAGTGTAAGCACCAAAGGAAGTTCTGTTAAACTTTTTGCTACGTAGTAAGCAGAAACTCTGTAAGCCTTGGCTGCCGTCTCCTTCGTAATCACTCCTCTCTCTGAAGGAACTTCAAAGGAAAATAAAATTCTATGCTTTTCTGTTTCTGTTGTTGTGTTGTGGGTATAACGCGATTTTCAAGCATATGACTGGCTGTAAATGGACCATTATAACTGATGGAGGAATAGCCGGGGAAACCCAGAGAAGAATCCCCGACCCACGAGAATATACCCGGGGTCACATTCTGTTCCTGAACGATCATTGTGTTAGGGATTCTCTATTTTTTCGGAATTTTATCAGGACAATTTAATTTTAGAGGATTTTTTTTTTATCGAAAAGGTATGTCATTGAAGAGGCGAATAAGTACTTTACCCATGCGCAATGCAAAATTTGCGTAAGTGAATGCAATAAATAAAACAAATAAAAACAAAAACGAACCATTAAAAAGGTTTGGTTTTGCGACTTTTTTTGTTCTACTGATACCGATATAGATACTGTGTGGAACCTCAATGCTTCGTGTGAATGGAGAATGCACTGTATATGTGTGAAGCATCCAAAAAACTTTCAGTAAGTAAATTTAATTAATATCATTCTCAAGACGAATCAAGTAGGATTGTCACAACAAACCTTCAATTACAGATCCAAAAAAAATAGATTACCTTTGTCCGAGTATTTAGACGTACAGTGTTTAAATCAGGATCTCGGACTATGTTATTTTGTATTTAAGAAGTCATTGAACCTTTAATACAAAGACCATTTAAAAGAATCAAGGTAACGTAATCATAATGACTATGTATGTGACCTTTACTAAGTGCTTAGAGCAAACTCTGCTATTTATGAAAGATGTTCTGTACATGGAAAATGTTGGCAATTTCCTGAATAAATTTTATATTGGCATTTTTGTAACGAGATTGGAATCGTAAGAATATCTTTAGGAAAATATTTCGAACCATGTTCATTAACATTCATTGTTTCTATGCATATTAATGGAATCAGTGGTCTACGGTTGCAAAAAGAGTGATATAAACCTGCTTGTATTCGAGACTACCGTATATCGAGGTTTTCTGTCATAGCACGTTCTCGCCGTTGCTAAATTGTACTATTTTCTGATATAATAACTATTTCGAATATATTAACTTTCTTTTTTTCTTAGCTGTGGTATGAACTACATCTTTTGCAAATTTTTTAACAGCAAACAAATTGGTGTTTATTTAATTCCACGGTTCACGTATAGCTTCGCTCACCACGCCCTCTACAACCGCACACGAATAAAATATTGTAATTGCTGTAATGTTTCATTTACTTTCCAATAATTATTTCCAGCTGTAAATATAATTATATAGGTAAACGCTCTAGTTGATAAGTGTCTTTAGTATCTAACATTTGCATAATTTTAATATAAATTTTAAAAGAAAGATCGTTATACAAAAAGCTAAAAATAGTACAAAAATAATTATATCTGTGGAAGAACGGAGTACCAGCTCTAGTCTCGACGGAATTTTAAATACTGACAATACAGAATGTTTACATCATTCTACAGATACTTGTGATATCTTTGCAATTCTCTATGCTGCGAGCATTTCAAACTTTTAAATCTCTCTAACGGATTGCAGAGTGCTTTTATTCCAAATATCAATTCAATCATTTTCCAAAATTGAGAAATCATCCACAAAACATGCTCAGTTTCGGATTTCCCATTGCTATCTCTCACGTTGTGGGGACAATTTACTGATGCTTTATGCTTCATGTATACACACATCTTATAGTTAATTCGTAGTTAAGATCACCTGGGATAATGTCAATACGTTTTATGTAAGATGACAACTATAGATCCAATTCTGGACACAAATAAACTGCATGTCTGTTGTTTAACCATTACGCAACGACCAGTCCGTGGTAAATTCAAAGGGAATTAAACCACCAGGCAGACCAGGTAGAGACCCGTATGTTTGTTTTTTAATCAGTTAGTAATGTCACGACCAGCTTGGAAGCAATTTCGGGCTTTGGGGGACCGGCGACCCGAAAGTAAAAAGTAAGTGCTAAAGTACCCCTGGGCAGTTTTCAAAGAGACCAGACCGTATCCAATCAAAACTGCGAGATTCAAATCTAGGGCGGAGTCTCAATAAGCAACCGCTTATGTTCGACCAAATCCATGGTTCCATTAATACATGTGTGAACCTCGCCAGGGGTGGATCATAGAGTAGCTAAGAGGCTTTAGACCGTACTCCGAGTAGAATAAGTTGTGCGCTCGTTAAAAGGCAGGAAGGAATTCTAGTGAAATTCTAGGTTTGGATTTGCGAACAAAGGCTTTTTGATGTATCATATCTTCACCCGAATTTGTCTTACATTCATATCTAGGTGTTGTAAGATTTGTACATTATTATATACATTTAATTTATTAGAAATGGAATCTTTTATTACAGCTGAATTATCAACATATCGCATAGCGTAAGGCGAATTATTAGCATGCAAGATTAACGTATGTAGATTGTTAGACTGGAATCGAAGTGGATTGTGTAATTTGCTACTATGTTGCATCGTAGTGCATAACTGAATTTACTTTTGAATTGTGTTAGAACTTGTACTTGTTATATCATATATGAATATATAGATTGTGAATTATGCAGATCGAGTCATTGTTGGACTAATGCACACATAATATGGTATTTGTATATTTGTATGTGTTTTTCTAATTTCTAGGGTATTAAATGCATATGATTGCTATTGATGATGATAGTTACTATATCGAGAAGTTAACCATTAAGGATGTGTATGCACGTATTAGAACTCGTTGATATTGTTATTATTATTATTATTATTATTATTATTAT
>JAECUM010046480.1:0-19377 GCA_016617855.1 Megalonaias nervosa | reverse complement strand
GTCTGTGTATATCATCTCACACCAAATCTGTCAGTTGCAGAAAAATGTTTCTTGGAAAGCGATATCTTGATGTTAAACTGCGAGCATACAAAATATTCAGGACCTGTGTACTGTCCCGGAACACACGTTGGCGTCGCAAACTTCGTCCGATATTTTTATTTTTATTCAGTCCGAAGATGATAAAAGCGGCCATTTTTTTTCCTTGCGCAAAACATACGCCAACTAGGTGCCTACCTTAAGTTACGCGAGTATTTACGTTCATGCGTAGTTTATGGGACGTTAGTGAAACGGGTAAATTTTGCTTAAGCAAGGTTGTTTGCGTAACTTACGCCAGACGTACGTTACGCACATCTTAGGCACTTTAAGTGAAACGGGCCCCAGGCACGAAGATGCGTCGGACTATTGTATCAACGTTGCCGCACCTTCAGGTTTAAGACAGACATAGTTCTTAGTGAGCACTTGATTATGCCGCTTTTAAATCGATCGTCGGGAAGTTGGAAAAATACAAAAAGTAGGTCCAGGATGTACTCTTTCCAGATTCATAACTTTCATCTATGCTCAAAATTACCCATTGATGGCATCTTTTCATCGTTTATGATCCAGAATAAATTTCTTTATCTGACTAGATGATGGTTTGTCAAATCTATAACGATTATTGCCGTAACGTCATTGGGTATGGTCACGTTGGCGGTTCCTGATTAAGTTGGCAGAATGAACATAGGCTTACTCCATATTAGACGTCTGTGATGTTGTCGAACAGTCATTCAGTCTGACTCACATGCATACGTTTGGTTTTATGGCGATAAAACTGGTTTTGAAACTGACGATGGCGTTTATTTTGGTGTAGTCCATGTTCCTCCATTAGATTCAAAGTTTTATACTAAAGCTGAAATTGAAACGTTTGCATCTTTAATTTCTATCATGTATACTTCGAATAAATATGTATTTTAATTTGATATTTTAGTGTCAGAACTCACAACATTAATGATTATTTGCGAAAGACGAGTCTCTTCTCAAACACTTTGATGTTTGTGCCAATTACATTAAGTTTTTCAATGATACCGCCAAAATTCTCGACGAGTATAAAATTCGAAAAAAACGAGAAATACTAGATCAGGAAATGTATATCACTGTGAGAATACTTATTAAAATATGTATAAATAATAATCTTATTATACTAAATGGAATATGTGGTTATTTTAGGTGTGTTGGTTCTACAACTTTCCGAAACACGTCTGTTATTGACTATTCTGTTGTTTCTAGCAACGCTCTGAAATATGATAATTTCTTTTTAGATGAACTTGACCCAATTGCCACGGTTATTCTTTGCTAATTATTAGTTTTGGTTTCTACCACGACACCAAGCAAATGCGACCTGTTAATAATAATACATTATGACAAAAGCCGAAATTGCAAGAAAATAGAATATTCAAAATATTGATACAGGTAAACTAGAATACATAGTAACGAAGACTCACGATGCACAAAATATAATATAATCCATACATCAGAATGAAATGAACCGTCTCTATTCAAAAAGCTCATCATAATTTAATGACACTGCTGTAATGTGTTTTGTAATAAATAATAGCAATTCAATTTGTAACGTAAAAATAACAAACTTACTTATTATTAAGAATTAAAGTCGCTTACGCACCAGGTGCTTTTGCGACCCGTTAAGTCTTGACAGTCAAGATTTTTAATTGGTCGGGGTTGTAGGAATGGTACCACTACAACCCCGCATTTATGTGTGAATGTCATACTTCTTATTTATGTTGTCTGGACGTGGCAACGGAGGCAGGAAGCAGCGAGAACGAAGGCGCAAATCCTCCCAGAAGGCTCCTTTCCATGCAGGCTATCTCAGTCCCGCGTCGTCGTCTTATAATTTTGAAAACATTTTAAAAATTTTGAAATAACACTGTGCCCTTTCTTGAAAATGAAGCAATTGGTCTGAGAGATGATTGTTGTGTTAAATTATTTACTGCTGGGTTCTTAAGTGTTTTGTGTTGATATATGGGGGAGGGGTATATTTGGATCTTATTTAGTTCCACCTTGTGCCGAGGGCCTGATGACTGGGCTTTGGTCACCTTATTGATTTGTTTTTTGGAGGTGGGATAAGGTCGGTATGGTTTGAGTTTTGTTCATCCAGTCATTGTCGCCTTGTGCGACTGGGACTGATGCCGGAGGGACTGGCCAACTTACATGTTCTAATTTTAAGGGCCGGTTGCAGTAATATTTGCGTGATGATTTGATGCTCCGCTCAGATCAATGCCTTTGATAGAGGGATGTGTTAGTTTTGGTGAGTTTGATGTAGTTGGTTAGGTGACATAGCACATCCAACGATGTATATATATATATATATATATATATATATATATATATATATATATAAAGAAATTAAAGTTTAGGAGTTATGTTGTTTTTATTTTGATCTATATGGCCTCGCGAAAGACCATGAATGTAATCTCACGAATGGATTTTCTTATCTCACCGATGGAAAAAGAGAAACTTACAGACGTTGCAACCGTTACTTTTTTGTGTCTGTCTGACTGTCAAGGATAGGTTATCTCGAATCTTTTATTACTTGGCGTTTTCGTAGCGTCGTAAAATGCTTCAACCTTAACACCGTGACCCACTTTACAAGCGGTTTCATGGAGTCATAAAACGCGTCAACCTTAACACCTTGACATACTTTGCAAGCGGTCATTTGTACACCTTTAGATCATTGTACCCAGAGTTTTGTGACTGTACATAAAACAATCACATCGAAAAAGTGTTAAAGCAATTACAAGGAAATAGTGTTAAAACATTTAAAGGGAAACAGTTATAACAAGCAAAAGGAAAATAGTTTTAAACATTAAGTCTGAATAAAATAAAACTTCGAAAAAAGTGACACGTATGTGTCGCCTATGCACTCTCCCTGTAGGCAGGTTGAAAAACAAAGTAGTTTCATAATGAAGTATTATTAGCATTATATCCACTAAAAGTTGGAATCCACCTTAACGTTTTCTGCTACATCCTGGATACATTTTATTTTAAAATAAGTGTTATTTTATTTCCGATCCTTCTGGTTTATAAAATTCTTTTGCAATAAAACGGCGCAGCTTTATACTGGCCACTGTTCGACTTGCTTATCCTTGACAAACTCTCCCCTGGGACCAATCACGTTTGGAGGTAACAAAGCCAGATACAATGGCGTTTCCGCTCCTGAGAAAAAAAATAGAAGAGACGTCATACGCTTAATTTAAGCACAATCATCAATTAATTTAGGCAATGTACCTACAAAAAATAAAACAATGAATACATATTAGCGCGCTCTGTCGTACTTTGTTTACTTGGCGTCAGTCAAGACCATTTCTCCTGACCGGTAATATATAGCACTATTTCTATTCACCCTAGAAATGTACAGTGGATCACCTTTTTCATAATTCTACTATTATGTCACCAATGGTATTTAC
This sequence comes from Megalonaias nervosa, assembly GCA_016617855.1. Taxonomy (NCBI): domain Eukaryota; kingdom Metazoa; phylum Mollusca; class Bivalvia; order Unionida; family Unionidae; genus Megalonaias; species Megalonaias nervosa. The sequence goes on along the minus strand of JAECUM010046480.1, from coordinate 15,919 downwards.
AATCAGAAATATCTATTTGAATAACTGTCATCATTTAAAGAAGAGATTTACTCAATTTCTAATTCTCTGCATCCTTTGACTTTTGCAGGATGAACGACAAGAACCATGCATACGAAATATTTGTATCTACTGGAAACAAAGCTTGAGCCTGTACAGCAAAAATCCTGGATTCCACGAGAGAGGAAGTTATATGAATGTCCTACACATTCATCATTACCTTTATATGATACTAAAAAGATAATATGATCTAGGAATTGCCAAAGAGGAGAGCAGCTGACTATTTTCTGGTGACATCATCGTCTGTGGTTATGGAGATTTGTCACAATGTTGAGTCAGAGGAAACAACGAATTTCATATATTGTAGGATATGTAGAATATCGAAGCGCGGACGTCAGAGAAAACACAATAAATAATTACAATCTCGGTGTTTGGTAGGAAAATTCAGATTGAGTATCAGCATCAATGACAAAATCAACTATGTAACAGAAAAACGCATATGTAATAATATAGTTTACGTCAGTATTTCTAGTAGCACCGAATAGAACTTTTATAAATCCCAATTAATTTTGAATTTAATTCACACTGTAAAGTTTAAACAAATGGAAAATGTAAAATAAGAGTATACAATAAATACAAAACCTCGTGCTTATTTCGTTCCGAATCTTGAGAAAGAGTACGCGTGGTATGACTTATCAATGCGTCTCGGCCTCACCCCCTGGACGTAAACCTAAGCCATATTAAACTCGTTCTTTCCTCACTACCTCAATGGCATGTACCAGATGGAGGTCCGCCTCATCACGTGGCATCGTCACGACTATGTTCAATTTGGCTAGTAGCGGCGACCATGATGTTTGTAAAAGCCGCCATAGACATTGACGAAGAGGTCCAGTTTACCCTCACACAAGTTAATGGGTATTCAGACGGCACCATATATGTGTTGGGAAGAACTAACGCCAAGTTCATCCTAGCCTTCACGATACGAAAGAGACAGTTTCAATATTTCAATATTTTGCCGTAATTAGTTTACATACACAGTGTTTCATTAGTAATTATATATATATATATATATATATATATATATATATATATATATATATATATATATATATATATATATATATATATATATATAATTTTTTTTAGTGTTTAGTGTATTTATATAGTGTTTGTCATGGAATTGTGCGTATTTATTGTTCATGAATATTTGGAATAGAATGTACTCGGGTTTCATATCTGTGTACAGCGTTACCTGGAGGTTGTTTATCTGTATCATACATTATTTCGATGTTGACGAGCCAAGTGCTTACGATGGGAAAGCAGATTTTGCCTTGAATGCACAGGCCGTGCATTGCAACATAACCATTGTACATACAGGCTCATCGTACATTCAAACTACACATTACGGAAAGTCTTTTCAGTAAGCGGTTCACCTTACGGTTGTAGAGGTATGTGAATTGTATTTTCCTATCTTTATTATGGGATAGAATTGTCTTGTTTTATTGTTCTAATATTTATTGTGCATTTTTTATAGTTCCGAACTGTGTAATGCAATGTTAGATTTTATTATAGTCTGTTTTCATGTTTCCCAGTATATATCTTAACAGACGGATTGTATTCACATTAATGTTGCATGAATTAAGGAACTAGAGAATGTTACTTAGTTCTGTAAGATTATCGTCAGGTACAGGTTTATTATGATAACCTTAAGATATACGTCCCAATTTATATTATATCAGTTATCACTATTTGAGTTCAAATTTGTCATTCTTTATATGAAACCAGTTATCACAATTCGAGTGAAATGTTGTCACTATTTATATAAAACCAGTTATCAGTATTTGAGTGAAACCTATAATTGTTTTTAAATTCACCTATTGTTTCTTTTTGTGCTTAATTTTTGTTTTGATTTCATTTCATTTATTATTGTTGTTACATATGTTGACTGTTTGTTTTATATTACATCTTACAATTCGTTCCAATTAGGAGCTGTATCATTTTTCGTTCTATTATTTAAGTTATTGTTCAGTTATTTAATTCAGTGTGCATCATTGTGTTAAAATCCAGTGTTGGAATTCATGCGCACGAGTTTGGATGTAGGATTTTTCTATCTTTAATCATTTTTAAATAAACATCGTATTTTCGTTAATCATTCTTAGTGACTTCATTGTATCAACTGACCCAAACCTGGTTTATCTTGTTACAATGTTTCATTAGTAATCGTGCTTCAGGCAATAGTTGTAGTATTTTATAGTCATGTTGTTCACTGGGATTAAACATGCATGGATAAAATGAGATGCTCTTTCACGAGGATTTAAATTTTTCGATAGCAGTTTCTCTTGAATGAAGGATCGATATGAATAAATATTAAATCAAATTTTCATATATTGATCTCATTTGCAGTATTCTTTCGTTCATTTTCAGTAATGCTAGTGTCTGAATGGCTTGAACTTTTTCTCGTTTCTTGCTATCCTTACTGATCTCATAACATATCCTTTTAAAGTAGTCAGTGAAAATGGCAGCTACCGGATGCAGTATACATACATGTCCATTGAAACAAAATAAAATACTTTCCTTCTTCAAAGGGTTAAAGCAAAACAAACACGTGTGAAGCTAATTTTTTATTACCAGACTACAAAAGCGAAGCTGATTTATCAAATATCTTTGTTAATCTGAAAGAATATTTCAGTAATAAAATGAATGGCTATTTATTCATCACATGTCGCTAATTTCTCGTTGGTTATTTAAATTTATGGTTTGTTGCGGCACCTAAATCCACGAAAATAGGTTCCCAACAAATATTCAGTATTGAATGCAGACCACATAACCGAAATTTGTAAAAGTCTTGAATGTTATTTTGATATAGCATATTTTAGTTTCTTTGCTTTCTGGGAATCATTTTACCTACTTTTCTTACATCTCTTGAAATGAGTCCCAGAATTGAACGCGAATATGTCCACTTGTTCTTGTACTTTGCAAGAATCTAGTACTCCAAAGTTACCAGATACTGATGTTTCACCACGAGTATGTATTATTATCAGACCTATGGCTTTCAAAATACAACCTGTACTGTTTTGCAATTTGTGCCATATCTTTGGATGCACTAAGAGCCTAGGGATGGGTGGGGTGGGGAACTGCGCTCGTACCCTCACAAAATTGAGCGCGAAACGACCAAATATTTTGTCAGAAAGTTTGCTTTACAATTAGATGGTTACAATGATACTCTGGAAACCCTTAGAACCCTTACAATGTGGGGGCTTCCGGAGACTTAGTCAAATTGGAACCACTGGGGGTATCGTCCCATAGATCTTTTCGCCTGCTTCTTTAGGCACCCCACCCCTCCGAAATAATAAAAAAAAAACCCAAATAAACCCAAAACAAACATTTCTGGATCTGCGCCTGTCGAGTAATCTGATCGGAATAGGAGATACACGGCAGTCTAAATTGCCTGTGTGACCGATTTCAACTTCTGAAAACTGCATTGTATGTAAAGGACATACAATAAAATAAAGAAAGAGAGACCTAACATAAACAGGGGCTGATTTGGAAGGATCTATATTCGAAAGATATGGCAGCAATATAAGAATTACATAGTAATTACCTTCATCGATTGTTTTTATTCCTCTGTGATCTGTCATGTCAGTATCAACATCGCCAGGACAACACTGGAAAACATAGTGTATACAATTTTAACAAAATATCATATTCTCTATAATAAAAAGAAAATATGTAATAATAATAATAATAATAATAATAATAATAATAACTGCACATTTTGTATTTCTAAACAAAATGTACTTAAACATTAGATCATTGTTTCATAAATTATAATTCTGGCATGAATAATTCAAATGCAGTGAATTAATATATTTTTTATACATAGATTGAAATATATGCATAATAGGTATTTCTTTATTGTGGCATAGATCAATTTATAATTATTTCTGTTCTAGAACATGTAAAATCAACCTTTACAGATGCACTAATCGTTCTTTAGAAAAGTATAACCTATACATGTAACGCAAATTCTGAAATGCAGCTATTTAATTTCCTGCATATTTTTTCAGTATATATGAGCCGAGGAAATACAAAACTCGCTACTAGTCATTACAGAACACAAACTGAAAACCGATTGAAAGTATAAGGTTGTTACTGAAGAAAAAAAAACTATTGAACGGTAACCTAATAATCTAGTATGTAGCTGACGTGGCTTACAGTTGGGGAATCAGTGGCCCTAAAGCACATTCGGCAGCTGTATGCATCTTTTCGTTTCCTTTCTTCTCATTTTTATTTCTATTACACAGTGATGGTTTCTTATAAAATGAAACTTAGATTAAACTTGACTCGTGTGCCGTAAGTATGGCCTGAGTATGATTTTTTTTGTCAGTAGAGTCTTGTTCTGTTCTGTATGACAACTCTCTACGACGATGCAGACAAGTTATTATCAGTAAAGGTCACGTGACAATATATCTCATATACCCGATAAAAGAATGATGACGTCAAACTCCATAACTCATTTATGTTATGGCGCTAAGTCTCTCTCTCTCTCTCTCTCTCTCTCTCTCTCTCTCTCTCTCTCTATATATATATATATATATATATATATATATATATATATATATATATATATAGAGAGAGAGAGAGAGAGAGAGAGAGAGAGAGAGAGAGATAAAGATTTGTAATTGGTTCCTCTCTACAGTGATTACGTACATGTGAAAGATGGGCATGTATAGTTTGCAACATGCACACTGGAGATATTGTTGGCATACCTCTTTTCAACTTTTATGTGCTGTGGCTGAAAGTTCTTTACATGTGGTAATTATGGAAATAATGCACTACCTGAAGCAGACAGCTGATTAAAATGACTGCTTCCGTGTCCTCAAAAATTAGCTGGGCTAGTCAGAAGTACAATAATATTAGCAGTTATTAAAACCCGGGGAAGTGAATTTTGCCAAAATAAGCAATACCAGCTTCTGGTAGAGACATAAATATAAAGTAATCGACTCGTTTTCTTCCAATTTACCCTTGAAGTCCAGGAAGCGATGATGATCAAACGGAGCTAACAGTCTTTTGATAGGTGTACATCTGATGTTAGGTCAAGCAGCATACGGTCCAACGCAAATTACATCCATTAAACATACACCAAACCAAAGAGATTTAAAGGGTTTTTTTTTTTTTACAATACCTAAGATATATAATATCTTTTCAAAATAGGAAATCTGTGAAATTCTTTAAAACAATAAATTCAAACCCTGTAGAGATTTTTAGAGGAGTATCATAAGAATTTACCCATGCAGGTTACGACATCGTAGAGCAATACAACAATTTACCTATGCAAATTACGATTTCGAAGTGCAATACCATACGAATTTACCTATATTACTATACTGTAGAGCAATACAACAATTTACCTATGCAGATTACGATATCGTAGAGCAGTACCATAAGAACTGACCTATTCAGATTTCGATATCTCAGAGCAATACAACAATTTACCGAGTTCACAACAATGTCTGGCCTCTTGGCATCTTTGGTAAAGTCCTTGCTTTGGATATATGACATGACCCTTACAGCAATCTTGGAAACGCCGTATGCGACTTTTGCCCAACCCTTTTCTTCCATGGTATCTGACTTGACAGCCCTGAAAGAAGATTTTAAGTTGATATGTCTAACATTTCATCAATATAATTATATGAGATATCCACAGTCTTGCGTGGAGATATGATGGACACCAAAAAAGGCCATGTTCTGACAACGCTGCGGTTTACGAATCAAATTACAGATTTCAAAATGCTGAATGTAAGACACGTCATTCGGAGCATATCGTTACTAACGACAACTCTCCCTAATACGAATTTGCAACGCTTTATTTGACAGGAGGCTAAAAATAAGACTATCTGCGCTACCGCAAGGATATTTATGATGCGGAGTGAAAAGGCCTTGCAAACAAAAGCGGTGCAGGCTCTCCAGGACCAGCCAGACCCAAGAATGTTGTCACGTGACTTTTCAGTTAATAAGATCTAGCTTTTAGGTGTAAACTAGATTGGTTACCAGTGTTAGCGTCATTTGCAAAAGAATTCTTGGAAATATGAGTACATTTAGCACTCATATCTTTAAATTTTTCTTCTCGTCCTTTCGATCGCTCTTCTTATTTTCGTTTCTCTGCAACCATTTGTCTCCATTCTTTCACGGATCAGTTTCCAATTTCTTTCTTGCACTCTGAGGACGAGCGGGTGAGTAGAACGTTTCTTCTTTCGTACAGATCAATTGTTTCGTTTGCAAAGATGACGATAACGACACCTATTCTAGATCTTTGCCTTTGCAAATGGTTGGATCGATATTTGAGGCCAGGACTGCCCAAGACAGCTTCCGTCTTTAAAAGTAGCGGAAGTTCTGTACACATAAAAAAAGATTGTAGTTTGTACAGCTTTTGAAATATGATAAGAATGAAGTGCAAATAAATAGCCCCAATGTTGTAATTATGTTGGTCGGGGATAACAACGTAAATGCGGACATGTCACTAAAGGTAACTGCAAAATAAGCTGGTCTCATTTTCTACGCTGTTACACAGTAAATACTGTGTTAAACATGTTTTTCTTTGTCCGATAATACCTAGATTCCTTGCAACTTTCCACCTTTTATGTGTATCTGGATACTTAAATAGACGAAAGAAGCAGCCAATAGAACCTACGAAGGAATGTACTGTCACTTGTCAAAGGAGGTGAAAACGATCTTGCGATCTGAAGTTGCTGGTTACTAATGTTTGATATTTTGGGACTATAATAACAAATTTGCATGTCAGGGAGAACTTTGGTTTAAATGGTATTCGTTTGTCTGTTAAAGAACAGTGGCACCTTAGCATTTCGGGTACCCCTTCTAAATGCATGTTATAAAATGATACAGAAACATTCAAACGGTAACCATGGTTATTCAGTACCACGTGACGTCTTATGCAGAAGTCATGCTATCGTTCTTACAGAAAAATTTCAGTTGTGGTGCATCGCTTTTAAATACTAGTATTTGTCGGTGTATATGTTATTTGTCCTTTAGAAGATAACAAACCCGATCTTGCAACTGTTCCCTTTTAGATTTCATTTGTGTCTGTTCAAAGAGGGAGATAGAAGGTCAGGTCCCGTTCCTGTCGTTCTTTTCTTTGAAACAACTTTGTTGTCAGCCATTCTGACGATAATGGGTCAGTTACCGTACCCTAGCCACTTTTTGAAAAAAAGAAACCCTGTTATTGGCAACCAGTCGGGCCTTAGCACCATCTTCCATCTCCAAAATGAATCCCCCTAATGGGACCTGCCTTTATCACCATAAAGGGATGCATTTTTCTGAGAGTCTAGCTCGCAATTACCAACATAATTGTTTGGATCGTTTGAAATTTCATCCCTTTGTGAAATACAAGTTGCCGTTAATCAACCTTCTAATTATTGCTTAAATATGTTGTAAAACAGATGCGACCTGGCAACATGTAACCCATTCGTGGTGACTACAGTTCAGTCCTAGGGTCCAACTTCAAACTCTATACTCAGTCTACAAGACAATTTGGTCCGCGTAATCAATGAGCGCCCAAACGCTGAAAGGTTCGAACACTTGCTGAGAGGATATGACTTTTCCAAACTACAGATCTTAATTGAAAGGATTATATTTTAGATTCCATGTGGGACACGTGGTTTTGTCTCATTCTTTCAAACTCACAATCTTACATCAGTCACACAATAATCCGGAGGTTGTTTTAGAAAAATCCACAAACAACTTTCTGCTGAAAGATTTGTGGGTCCTTTCAAGACTCCCCCTCCACTCTCTTTCAAACGTCCCCTCTGGGCTAAGTCGCAAATAAAACACCTGACACTTTCCGAATGATTCGCCACTTGCCACATCCTCATGGATCTTCTATAAATGATGGTAAAAAAAAAAAAAAAAGGTTTAGTTAAATATCTAACTGAATGACTGGCTATATCAATTATTTTGTTAAAAGTTAGGTTATGGATAAACAGGCATAGGATTGAATTAGGATAGTATGCACTGTTATAGCAAGTGTCCTCCTATGGGCTGTAGTGTCAGCTGTCAAACGTTTCCAATAGGCTGTAGCGTCAGCTGTCAAACTTTTTAATATGTTCGCACTGCACTACAGTGGATTGCAACTCACAAATTGGGCATTCTTTAAATTGTACATGTTCTTGGTGATTTTCCGATTTTGTAATCCAGCTATAAAACATGTAAAGAGATATTTGACAAATTCTTAATGCTTTGTTACGATATGGATATTTCCATGTCTGCTGATGAAATTTTCTTTCCCAGTCCAACAATAGTGACCTTAATGGGCTATTCACTGGATTAAGACAAGATGGAAGGCAGACGTCTAGTGTATCAACTACAGAAGTATTACAGACTACTAATAGTCTACGTTCCAAAACTCAAGATGACGCTAGACAATCAACCAATCCATAATTGGTACACCGAATTTTGCATGTGTAGTCTTCTTGTTTTCTCGAGAGTGCTGATTGAGACTGACAATGGGTTTGTCAAAACCACATCACTTCACGCGTTTTACAAAGGAGGTTCGGGCTGATTTCAGTTGTGACGTACATTCCTGAAGAATTCAGTGTGCGACCTGTATGACTCCCAGATCGCTTGCTCGATTAACGTGACATTTATTTACACACTGCTTGGCTTTGGAAGTGTGCTGGGAAATGGTTCTATTGTATATAAATTAAGGAATGGCGAAACTAAATTATCATTCCCTTTTGAACAATGTCCAATTGTTCTACCAATGAAAATTTAGGCCCATCAACGTGCTAACGATTGCCGTTACATTCACACAGACAGCACGGTTTTGGTTGATAGTGTTCATAAGCAAACCTAAAACACGCTGTCATTATGTTCTTGGTTACATGTCTGGCTCTTGCATGCATCAGACACAGTATTTCTCGCTTGCAGATGCACGGATTCTGGACTTATACGCGGACCCAGAAACAGTGCCAATATCGAACTTTGATCCATTAACTTTGAGACTCTCCTGTATTGATACCAATGTCAAATGTAGCGTAGCATACAGATGTAAATGGAATATATATATATATATATATATATATATATATATATATATATATATATATATATATATATATATATATATATATATATATATATAAAGCTTTCCTGCAGAATATACCAGGGAAACTTCAATATCATTTTCGCAGGCTAATTTGGCATTTTCCTTTTTGCATTTCTGGGTTTTTTAAAAAGCACTATGACCTGGTTATAACCTCTTCATAAATATATTCCACAGGTTTTGAACACACAATTAATAACACACAATTAATAAGTATGCAGGCCCCATTAACTCGCTTTTAATACAAAAACTGCTACACGCATATTACAGTAACAGAGTGTCTTCCGGTGCTATATTTCCAATTTGAGATTCTTTCTTTCCTCCTTACTGTCTTCAGCCTAATTTTGAAAAATATTGATTTTCTAATCTTATTGCTGACTTAAATTCTACCTAGACAGCTTGCTATTCCGTCCAAAACACTTCATAAATGAGCAAACTGGGAATCCTAAAGGTCACCAAAAGATGAACTTTAATCGGTGTCTGTCACGCCTCTACATAGGATTGTGGAGATCTGGTTTTATTCTGATTGAACATCTCATAAAAAACATTACAAATGCAAACAATAACAACCACAATTAAAGATAATTAAACAAAATAACTAAAAATTATCTGTGACAAATTCGAATATAAACCCACAATGAAAAATAAAGAATGCTAATAGTTTGGGAAAGCATTAGAAACAGAGCTTAAACATATACCAAGTACAATTAAAATAGAGGCGTACTTTGTTGAAGGAAGAGAGAGAGAGAGAGAGAGTGTGTGTGTGTGTGTGTGTGTGTGTGTGTGTGTGTTATGAGAGAGAAAGAGATATCCCAAGGGCATCCTAGATAAGAGAAAATCCAGGACAGTCCGACACAATTGCAGGAACGGAAAGATAACATGTATGGCTTTTCCGCATTATATGAATATTTTGCTTAAGTTCTTGACATAGTTACGAATATTTCAAAAGTGTGGATTTTTCATCAAAATTAAATTGTTAAAGTTCAGTTTCTTCAAAAAATATTTATTTTTACAAATTCCTGTTAAAATCGAAAATATTTCAAGCTGATAGATAAATTACGGACCAATGTCTTGACTTTTTCTGTAATTTTAACTGATTTTCTGATTGGTTTGCTTTTAATATGGTTTGCATTTCTTAACTGTATATGACAGTTGTTGTTTCTTTTTTACATTTTTAATTTTCTTTGAATTTTTTTTTTTTTTTGGCGAACTGTCTTTGTGGTGACACTGGCAAAAAGACGGTTGTGATTGATACATCTGAAAGGCTTGTACAATGTATTAGGTAAAGATGTGGAAGAAGTATTTACATGCGTTATAGGAACAAGCATTAAACAGTCAGACGAAAAAAAAGTACATTTATATAATATATTAAAAGAATTATAAATACATACGCTTCGAACTCCCTAAAGAGCTTTTTAAACTGATCCATGGTGATGTCGGGATCCCGGATTCTGGCTTTGATGGATTCACTGCACTTAGGGTAGATCATGGTAGAAGCCTCGCTTGATATATTAACAACCCTGTTAAATGAAAATTAAGATTAAAAAATTTTTATATGTGCATGGCGGTGTTCCAAATTAGTAACTATCTAGAGATATCAGTCTCAGCATCATACGTCGCGGGCACACGGTTCAACTCCGGGTTTAACTCAGACTTGTGCATTAGCTTTAAATGCCGACCGATTGCATCAGTTGATCGGGGATTACACAAGGACCAGAGCTACTAAGATAAGAAAATCACGCGAGATTAATACATACTTAGTATCTTTGGTGCGTTACATCGATTTCACAAAACAGTCCTAATATCAAAATATGAAACAAAAATCCAACACAAAAATCAAACATGTCTCTTAAAATGGCGGCTTGACATTCGAAAAGCTTTTGCTCTTATCTTAACTTTAAACAATGGTTTGAGAGAACGATGCAGCGCCCCAAATACACTGAAGTAGTAATTATTTATCTGCTGTTTTTCTTCTTTGAGCAGCTCAGATTTCTTCAGCTACTTCGACCGATTGTTGCAATGGCGGGGACACAAAGACGCTACCATGAAGTCTGAGGTAACGGCGTAGAAAAGCATGATTGAAACATCGCAATAAGGAGACAGAACCGGAGACGAGGTATTTAGCTGTGACATGTTAGCATCTTATGAGTAGTGGTGGGAGACAGGCTGGCATAAACAGAGACGAAGTATTTAGCTGTGACAGCCTGGCATCCTGTGAGGTGTGTTTGGGGAAAGGCTGGCATCTGATGAAGAGTGCTGAGCTTTTCGTAGCTTGACACCAGGAAAAAACGTCAATGGACATAGACCACCCAAAGCTGTAAAATCTAAGATAAATATGTAACATTTCTTGATAAAGTTATATGCAGGTTATCAACTCATTTCATACCTTGATTTATTTTTGTAAACAATTAAAGGAATGATACAGTTTGATGAGAAAAAGTCCTTAATAAAGTTTTTGCCTTAATTTTCCCATAAGCAGATGCGCTTCATGTATTTATAGCTCTTCTACCTGAGAACCGGATAACAATTGAGCCTTTTATGAGAAATATTGAATCATCAGACAGAAAATAACTTCTGCAATTTCGAAACCTTTTTCAGTGTGTGTGTATATATATATATATATATATATATATATATATATATATATAAGCACACGTGTGTGTACTGAAAAGCACATGACATTTTGTCTGTCCAGAAAAAGGTTAATGTTTCAACTTGATATTGACATGTTTGTTAGACATTTCTACCGCACTATCAAATGAGCTAATCTGAATAAACGAAGTACAACCTGATGAAATGTTTTGATGAAAACTCACCCCTATAGCATAAATATCGCATTTTGAAATATATTCATAATGATGGGCTATATTTTTCTTGTTAAAAAAAATGCAGTACATAACCTCCGTGACAAATTAGAGCGCTAATTGAGCTCTATGGTGTATGGTTATTAAAGGTCGGGAAAACCCCCGGTAAAATACAAAACTGTATCTTTTTAAATTTTTTCTGAAAGTTGAACTTCTGTCAGCACTCTCACTTTGTGAGGGTTTACTATAACTTCAGAGCTGTATTGTTCAAAGTACATGAAAATATTTGTCATCTTGAAATTTTATTTTGGAGTTTGAAAACTGGTGTTTTAAGTTGCAAAAACGCATAAAGTGCAACCTCGTTATTTAAACAAAAAAAGAATTCCAGTAAAAATGAACGTTATGACGAGTGGATACAATGATCAATGAATGTCATGATGGCAGGATAACTGATCAAATGCGTATATCTGAAAGAGATTCCCTAAATTAGAGGTATGGACACTTTTATTTTATTTTTTATAGTGGGAAAGAGATTTTAGTTAAAATTCCTAACCCACTCTTGCTTCGAAATTTTTTTATCTCCCCCCCCCCACCATTTGTCCATATGTCCAGTGTTCTTTGGGGAAGAACGCATTTCATTTTTTAGTTCCAAATGAACATATTAAAGCTCAAAGAAAATTGCTGTGATTTGTGCCTTATCCATTTTAAAGTTTTGGCTTCAATATCCAGTCTAGTTAAATGGAATTATTAATGGTCGATAGCATGGACGGCAATCTTATCGCTAACAGGACACATTTATCACATGTGCAACGGAGACTACCACGAGTTAAGTTGTTATACAAGCTTTACAGTATGAAGAAAAAATAAATGAATGAATGATGGTTGAATAGATGGACGAATAAAGAATTCAGTAAATCAGTTATATACCTTGCATGGGGACGAAGTAAAGGAAATAAGGCATCACAGACGGCCAGCGTGTCCCATACATTAACCTTCATCGTGTTGTCCGCTTGTTTTGCGTAGGATATATCTCCCTAGGAAAAATAGAATCATCTAATCGATAGATCGATTGATCAATCGATAGATCGATTGATCAATCGATAGATCGATTGATCAATCGATCGAGAGAAATTCTTTATCTGTTGCATATGCCATAAAAACAAAAGCGTTTTAACAATTATACAGAAACGCATGGTCTTAGAATCAAATTGCAATTGTGAAAGGTTATATGAGACGGACAGACAAGTAGACAGACAACAAGGCAGTCAGACAGACAGACAGAGGGAGATTACACTCGTTAGAACATTGACCTTTGTCCAAAGACAACATTTGCGTCATAACGAGAATGGTGTTACCGAGGGTTCTGACTTCACCAATCACTAAGAGCAAGAATTGACAATGTAAAGTCGATGTGAAGAATTATAAATATAGTATCATGAACGATTTAATCATTTTAAAATCATCATCATAGATAATTGCAAATATTTAAAACGTAAACACTTCTATGGTGCATTTAATAAATCTCGATGAGTTTAAGAGACACCAACATAATTCTATCATAGAAGTTCAGCTCGTTCAAACTCAAAAAAGAAAGGGCATCACTTTTTCGTCGTTCTAGATTTGTTCATTAAGGAAAACTACTTCTTTATGATGATGTCGGATATATATATAAGACTAATAAAAATGCTACTAGCAACTGCCTCGCTTGGCGAACAGCATTAACCGGTTAATGTTAGGATTGGTCGGCCCAGTGTCAGGATATTGTGACTGGGTGCGACATCATGCTACATGTTTGCGGCATGATGTCCCAGTGCTAGACATAACTATAAACTGCCACACTGCAGACATCGTAGCGATATGGCTGATAAATTGTTGAAGCTACATCAAAAATCCAAATCACACACACACACACACACACACATACACACACACACACACACGCACACACAAAGCAACAGAACAATGAACTCAAATCAGGAATTAATTTTCCATCAGTAGGAATAATGTATTAAATTTCTTTTATTATATTTGTTTCCAAAAATAATTATTACCTATACGTCCAGTACAAACATATGAGAGAGGGAGGGAGGGGGAGAGAGTACTGACCATTTCAAATATTAAAAATATATGAGACCCTCAAATCTCCGCCTCTGCTCCTTCTCCCTTCATCTCCCTCTCCCCCCCCCCATATCACAGTAATCCTTTCTTAGACTTTTGGTAGGTGAAATTACACGTATGAATTCATCTAAATGATTAATATAATGTGTCATTTTGAAGAACTGACATAGAATTCTAGCTATATGTGAATATAATGGATGATCACTGACACAACAACATGTAACAACAACAACAACAACAACAATAATAATAATAATAACAACAACAACAACAACATCATCAACAATAGTATATTACTGCATACTTAATCGCCTGGAATTCGTAAACTCTTTTATCTCCATGAGACTTACAATAGATAAATTAAAAAAAAAAACAACTTATCTTGTAATTTATTGTTCGTACTATTTTCAGTTTTTGTTCATTGAAATACAACCAATTTAGAAAATAATATCTTTAGTTACCGTTTGTGTTATTCCGTAAAAATAAAGAACCTCCGTCATATCTGCTATTGCTGCGTTGTTAATGAGGACGTCAAGACCCCCATACTGTTTATGTAAAAAGGTCCTGAGGTTCTGTATACTGGTGGGATCACTGATATCCAGTTGGTGGAACAAAGGGTTTAGACCTTCTTTCTTCAGATCCTCTACAGCTTTCATACCCCGACTCTCGTCTCTGGCTTAAAGGATGACACAGGAATGAAAAAGCCAGTCGACAGAAAATAGACAGACAGAGAAACATAAGAACATGTGTCTACACTTCCATTCATTCTACCATATGTCAACCTTATTATTTATCTGATGATTATTGGTAGTACTAATGCCATCAACATCATTATTACTATTATTGCAGTTTTTAAAGCGCCAGAACCCACCCACCCCTCCATATTACGTGATCCACATATGATCTATCTATCCCATGGAAGGTTTAAAATGCCGTCGTCATGGTGAGATTAATATAATCGATGTTGAGGTTTTGACCGAGACAAGGAAATCCCAGTCAACTGGTCATATTATTCGTCTCCCCACTAGGCTATGAATTGTGGGGAGACAAATATTTTCACTCCGCGACTGGGATTTCCTTGTCTTGGTACAAACACCGACATAGATTATTTTTCTCACCCATTTTTTTTTCAACTAAATTAAAATAACCCTGTACCCTTGCAGATTCAAAATACAGTATTCATCAGGTGCTATTATTGCTTCTCACTCTATATAAAGGTCATCAGGTTTTGTACTCTTTTATGAAAATCTGAATAATTGTCTAAGTGGAATCTATCTAAATATGCCGCTCTTAGAAAAGAAAAAAAAATCAAGAAAAAAGTTATAATTGTTATGTGTTGGAAGTGCAGTACAATAGGGCCTGGGTACAGTTCTAACAAAGTTTGAAGTTACGTCAGGAAGTTTATAATTCATGACTTTCTTGGACAGTTATATTTTCTGTCCTAGAAATATGGCAAGTGTTGCTATCACTAGTGCAATGATACGCTACATGGAAATCTTTTTGTGGAATAGCATGTGGACCTATGAATTAACCTCTCTGGTTGGTAAGTGCTGCTGTCATACCCAATCGCATCATTATACTTGATTCAACAGGAGCGGATTCCAGGTGATCGACCAAGTTGGAAGAAACCAGTCTGACATAACACATTTCTGGTTTTTGCCGTCTTTGCAGTAGCATTTAAGAGACTTTGGTATACTGTGGCCAGTGATGCATATTGCCTGTTTATGGAGCTTTATCAAATAGCTCGACGTGTCTGTGTGTGTGTTTGTGTGTGTCAAAATGTTTGTATGGTGTTATCAAAGTTGGAGAGACCTTAAGCTGCCTTGTGAGTGAATTTCTGTTTGCTACATATCTGCTGTTGTTGTTGTTATTGTTGTTGCTG